>APFE030231503.1:84184-89184 GCA_000404065.3 Pinus taeda
CTAAGTCAGCCATCTTTAGGAGATTTCTTCATGCTCTTTCATTTAATTCTTCTTGTGTGACAGGTTCCTCTAATGTGCCTCTCGTCCATTTTGGTTGATTTTCATATTTTTCTATGTGAGGCAACCTCACATGGTCATAACTTGACAACCTATACTTGACCCTTCTTAAGGTTATGAAGTGATTGGTATCATAAGGTTTCCAGAGGAAACTGGTCTTTAGGCCAAGGCCTTCTAGCATTCTGTCTTCCTCTTGCCAGCCTTCCTCCCTTTTGTTAAAAACAAAGTGGCCCAATTGGTTTTTTACCTTCAGCTGTGCTTTCTTGCCTTTGCTTGAAAAGTTCTTCACATCAGCATTCCCAAACTGCCTAAAGTATTCAAGGGCAAACAATCTCATAGGCACATATTTGGGCAGTCTGTATGGGGGTAACTCACAACCGTATATTCTAATAACGGTGTGATTTTGGTAAAAATACCAATCCCCAATAATGTATACCTTGGCCAACTGAAGGATCCTCTGCATCTCATCGGTTAGTCTTGGAGGAGGTGAGCTTAGGAACAGAGACATGGCTAGGTGGATAAAATGTTCTATAAACTCACAGTAAGTGTATGGAGAATAGGTTGTGCAGTGAAAAGCTGAGGTCCAATACACTACTGACCTTGGATTTCCTTGTGCATCCACTCTTTTTATAGCAAAAAAAAAATTCTCATGTTGATAGTATAAAATTAAGTGGTAGATGTAGGAGGAGTATCTGAACACCCTTTCCCTTGATAGGTTCATCAATTGCTCATGCATTTTGTCTGATATATAGGTGGCATAGTCATAGCAGATTGGAGTTTTGCCAGGGGAAAACATGAGCATCATTACCAGTACAGTTTCATCAATATACTCAATTGAGTTATAACCCAGAATGGGACTGATCATATCTGCAAGTTCCTTGCCCAATGGGTTGAGGTAAACATGCAAAATGGGAGGGTACTGCACAGTATCAGATTTAATATATAGTTGGTTTAGCTTGGTGATCTGAGCCTCTGTCATCTTAGCTCCTTGATTTATCAGATCAAACAAAGATAAAGGAACCAATTTCTTCTCAGTTTTGAATTGCAGCATCTCTCTGATGGCCCCAGGGGTAATGTAGAAAACAACTGATCCTGAAGGGTCAAGCACAACTCTCTGAGTGGGATCATAACCTTCAGCACATAGGTGAATTAGGTCAGGAAATTGATTGACCTGAGGAAGCTTGAAGATTGGGAGGAAGGAATCCAAAATGCCCAATACATCTGTTCCAGTCTCACGTTTAACCTTTAGTTCATTTAATAGGTGGATGTGGAACTTACTTTTCATTAGGAATTCCTCTGAGATTTGATAATCCAAATCTGCTAATGCCTGCCACTCCAATTCTCTCTAAGGGGCATTTAAAGGGGCAATATTGAGGGCCACAGGTGCTACTGGTGTATCCATGGTTACTTTAAGACTCTGTTGATATGGAAATTAGTGTTACTGTGTAGAGTAACAGAAAAGAGCGTTTCTTGGAAGGAGAGGTGATTTGTCGAGAAACAGAGGACGAAAGGGTAAACTACAGCAATTGAAATACTACACACAGCACTAAAGAAAGGGCAAATACTTGTGTTTAACAGACTTCTTTCACAATAATTAGGTGTAATTTCGGGTTCCCTGTTCACGATTGTGCGAACAGAATGCAGGTTTTGTGAAAGCTTTGGTAAACAAGGCTTAGCTGGTGAATTTCGACTTTGTAACTTCAAATGTGAACTAGGCACAGGGGATTTGCCGGTCAATTATCTGTTTTTTCTGTGCTTTAAGTTAATTCAGGCGACTTGTAGACAAAACCAGGTGCAGAGAGGATTCACAGGGATAAATACCTGGTAAACTGACAGTCCAAGTCACAAATGCAGGTGGGTTGGCGCGCCGAAGGTCTCCAGGTCGAATTCAGCAAGTTGGCGTGAGCTTGGACGTAAAATACATGCAGAAGAAAATATAGAAGTTTTTGCAAAAAGTGCAAAAAACGCGAAAAATTGGCCAAAATATGGATTTTTTGGAACATTGGCGCCTTTTTCGGATGACATCGGCATGACGTCATCGGGTGGGGTCAAGGTCGGATGACGTCGTCAGGTAATGTGGCGGCTTATGAGTGGTCCACGGGGATGGTGAAGTGGCGGACAGGTGGAACAATGGCGGACGGGGGCACGGACGCGGCGATGACGTAGCGGTGATGCTAGCAGTGATGTTGGCAAGCGGTTTGGCAGAAACCGGAAACCGTAGGCGGTATGATATCGCACCGCTTTTCATACGAAAGTGGAGTTGTTAGAGGGGGATCCGATATGCTGTGGGGGCGACGCGTGGCCGAGGCCTGACGTCACCCTCTGACAGATATCGGAAGCTATCTTTCGGACGTCGGGGCCAGTCCGATATCCATGTGAGCCGTTGGATGAAAAGCGCCCGATTGGACGGTCGACGGGTCGATGGCTTGTCCAGATGATACGACGTCGGGCGGGCAATAAAAATTGTATTTTTTATGGGATTCGTGCCCGGCGGGACATTGGAATATTTGCGAATTTGTATGGTTTTTCAATGTATTTCTTTATAAAGTCGCGCATAGCTCCAAAACTTAGGATAAGTCGGAAAAGTGGGTTTTTCATGTATTTTTGTCATTTGAGCGGGTTAAGGGTGCAAATGGGTTTTTTACAAGGTTTTTTAGAAAATGATGGGATGAAAAGGTAAATGAATTCTGAAGGAGGAAAAGAGGTAAGGCTTGGATTCTTAAACTGACCAGATGTCAATTTAATTCCCTAGTGGTGAAGATATGGCTATAATTGCAAGGGGGGGATATTTATAGAATGCTTGGGGTTTATACACCATGGTGTTATAATATTAGGGAAAGGGTGACATAGGGAATTTAGATAATAGAATTTAGGGGTTAATATGGAGGGAAAAGGTGAATGAGGTGTGATATCACTAAGTTTATTTGAAAACAACTTAGCTTTGGGAGTAGATCAAAATGAAAAGAATTTTGCACAAGAAATGTGGCTCTTAAAGGAAGCAAGAACCAACATAAAACCTTGAATTCTTTCACAAACACAACTGGTGTAGGGATGTTAGTAATGAGTGCAAAACAAGGAAAAAAGGAAGTTAGACATGCTCCATTGTGTTGTTTTCCTTATATTGACCAGCAAGATTCAGTTTGAAAGGAATACCACTTCTGCAACCCCATCTACCTACCCATCTACTTGCCTAGCATTTTTTGTTTCTTCTTGGAGGGTGCACTTGGACTTGCAGACCTTATGTGCCTTTTCTTTTTCCATTGGCTTTTTCTTTTGATTGCCTATCTAACACTACCCTTATTGCTTCCAAGGCCCGATTAAGAGTTGGGAACCTTAGCTTCTCTGCTAACTATTGGTCTGCAAGATTAAATAGTTTGGTTAGACTTTCTTCTCTATTCATACAAAGAAAATTAAACATGGCATGATCCAGATTAGACTGTTGGACCATCCATCACAATTTAGTAAACATGAAGGCATGTACACACCTTGCCTTGTCTTGGAAATATGGGATCTTTGTATCAGCAAAGCAGAGCATATTTGGCATTTGAATTTTCCAATCATGAAACATGAAACCTATTGGTATAGGTATCCAACACCTTGCAAAGCCTGTTGGGAATGGGGAACAAGCCTCTCTCTCCTTGGTTACTTGGACAAGGATCTCCTCACTTTATATTTAGCCTTATGGGAATGAAGAAGGCTTCTTGTAGCATGAGCTTAGCAATTCTCAGACTTTGGGACTTAGAATTTGAACTAGAACTAGCTTGTCAAAGGCAAAAGGATAAGCTCTTATATATAGAGGAGGAGGAGTTAGGATCATCCAAAATATCCATGGGATTGGCTTTAACACTAAGAAGCTTCCATGAGAAGGTGGCAAAAAGCTTCCCTTCTATGGATATTTGAAACCAAACTAAACCAACTCAAGATGGATTCAGTTTATGAGTGGGTTAGGAAGAACCTTCAGAGGTTTGTTTGTTAGAAACATTATCCAACTTGGCTGGCACGAGTGCGACTCTAAGATAGAGCACCAGCTGGCGCGCCCTCTTTGGAGGATTTCCCCCATTAGCGCTAGTGATACACAGTGAAACCGCGCCAATGGAAAAAGGGTTATTTTTATGGGTATTTCGTAGAAGATGTCTTCAGGGCATATGAAGTTCATGTCTAGGGGAATACAACGCAAGTGTTTCCAGGTCATGTCACTTCTCACAGGTCCTGGAACAAGTCCACCAAGATGCGGGAGAAGGGGTAACAGGGACGGTGACAAATTACTGTTTAACACCAAGGTACCAAAGCGGTGTTTCCAAGTGAACTTCCTGGATAATGAGCTAATGTCGATAGGAACCTGCCATCATAGGAGGGTATTGATATATCCCCCATCAATGACATGGAATGGGTATGATAGTTTGAGACAGAATTATCAGAATGATGTCGATACAAAGCTAGATCAAGAATGACAAACATGGAATGAAGGCTTGAGAGTATTCTAGCAGATATCGACTCAATGAATTCTCCTAAAAATAACGATGACACTGAAATGGAGTTGGAAGAATTGAACCAAAACCAAAGCAAAGGCTTTTCAAAAGGTATAAGAAACCAAATACAAGAATATTTTGCAACCCAATAGCCATAGAGATGAGGTTGGAAGAGTGTTTTGTTCAAGAGTGACTCACTGCCATTAACAATTGGAGTATCCCATGTTTCCAATTTCCGTAACCATTACTGGTCAATACCTTTTTATTTTTGACAAGATTGAGGAGGATAACATGGTTTTGATTTGTAATTTCATCCTTCATATGAATCCCTCTAAGGATATTTAATGAACCCAGAGAAGGAGTGATTTGGTCCTATCATGATCAATGACTCCATCGTTGTTTGATGTTTTTAGGAATCTAGGTAAGGTGAAAACTCGACATCCTTTTCATGTTTAGAGAGTTTGAAAAAGAGGC
>APFE030231503.1:94184-139490 GCA_000404065.3 Pinus taeda
TTAATTGAATATCCTAATGCCTACATTGTAAAAAAATGGCTCTAAGATGCATCAGGTGATCAATCTAATGTTTTGAGTGAGTAGGGAGATCATCTAGATAATCTTGCATAATGTGTTTGATATCATGGAAGGCATAATTCATCACCCTTTCAAGCATAGCACCAACATTCTTCAACCAAAAACGGAGTTTCTGGTATGCAAACATGTTGAGGGAAAAATAAATCTAGTTTAAGGTTGATTCGTTGGGAGAATATTGATCTGATTATAGCAAGAAAATCCATCCATGAATGAATAGATTTCATGACCAGCGCAATCATCAAAAATCTGGTCAATGAATGTGGTAGGATAATTATCCTTCGGATAAGCACGATTTATGTCTCAATAATTGACACAAACACACATTGTTCCCTGTTTCCTCATGAGAGGAAAAATATTTGACACCCAATCAATCAAACGAACTAGATAGATGAAACTAGCACGTAAAAGTTTTTCAAACTTAGATTTAATCACAAAACCCTTTTTGGGATGGACCGGAAGAAGGTGCTTCTAGAATAGTTTAGTATTTGGATACATTATTATTTCGTGAACCGCAATGTTTGGATCAATTCCTGGAATTTCCTTGTAATACCAGGCAAAGACATCTCGAAACTCCTAAAATAGAGATTTATAAATCTTAATCTTATTCGAAGAGCAAGATGCACTGATATGTAAATTGTTGATAATGTCGGGTTTAACCGATATATTTTGAGGGATGGTCTCTTCAATATTTGATAAGTTCTTCTATGAATCAGCTTCATGAATGGAAAAATAATTCATAGAGATGTCAATGATATTGGGATTATAAAAATCATAAGGATTATCCTTGATGGCATCTGACAAGGAGGAATGATAGTAATGATCATCGCATGATGCATCATCTGGCATCATGATCTCCATGATGCTCTCATCTGTAGGAAATTCATGAGAGAAAGGATTAGAAGACATGCCATAATCTAATGAGTTATCGAACTAATTAATCTAAGAGACTAAATCGAAATGTGTCGGACAAGCTAAATGAGTAGATTCATAATCAAGCTTGATGGGGTTAAGAGGCATACAGTAACCAAAAATATTGATGTTAGCTTCATCTGAGACTATCTAAGGATCAGTTGAGATAGTAGAAGAGGATATCATATTGACATCAACAACCGAAGAGGAGATGTCAGGAAGTGAAGGAGGAGGAAGTGAAAAGGTATCCATAAGAGAGAAATCCCTAAGCAATCTGACCTCGACATGCTAGTATGGCTGTACAGTTTCCCCTAGGAGAGAGACACTTCTAGTAACTCGAGAATTAGAGGAAGAAAACATGAGCTAATCAATGGATACTATGCCTCCTTTATGAGGAATGGAAATCATCCAAATATAAGGTGAAATGATGGAATCCATGGAGTAAAACTATGTGTGACCTAATAGAATATTATAATCCAATGGTCTATCAATATTTGATTTCTATGGACACAGATTTACCTCCCAATTATACTTCTAAGAAATTAAATCCCACAAGACTTATACGTTCTTCCATCAAAATATTTCTAAGTGGTGGGTGATTTACTCAATTGAGGAGAACTAATGACCTTCCAACAAGACAAGGACATGATGCAGGTTGAGGCTCCTTCATCCACAATATAATGATGAATGTTCTTATTGTAGAAGACAACATAGATCATAAATGATAATTGAGCCAGAAGTCTATGGGTAGAGTTCTCATGATTGAAAATGACTAGGTTGGAATCCGAAGGATCGTTGCAACCAATCATGGAAATAAAAGCCTTTTTCTAGGTGGGATAGTTCTACAACACCTCGAGAGTAGACATAGCTGATGGGGACTGATACAAGTCCTCAACTATGTGATAATTATAAGCAACTCTCATGCGAGGTTTAAAAGATGATTTATGAAGAACACCCATTGGAGGCTTAATAGTTAATTCCGTAGGAATCATAAGACGAGCAAGATCAGAAGAAGATGCAGTCAAACTTGTAGGTTGATTAGTATCTTGATCGTGTTAGAAGAAGTAGGGTCTCGAGCAACCAAATGAGTCTCCTGATTTGGAAACGGTTCTCTCAACATGGCAAGTGCTGCAAAAGACTTCAAAAATTGGTTCACTTCTGCCCTGTCGGGATAGTCAGGAGTGAATTTTTCCTCATTACAAATCAGGCATGGGTAGCAAGATTTTGTTTCTTTTCAAAATATTGATTTTTTTGTTTATCTTGTAAGGATAATCTTTATTCTTCTTACCTTTTCCTTTGTTCTTACTTCCTGGTTGTTGTTGATATTTTCCTTTATCAGAATGAATGACATTGATCTGGGAAGTAGAATCCGTAGGAGGATTGGATAGAGGGCTTTGGGAAGTTGCAATAAGAGTAACACCATATGGTTTACTCACCAACTACAAATTGGCAGAACCAACCATGCAATCAACACCACGATATTCTTTACTAGAAGGTTGTGGAATAGTATTTGAAGGTCACAGACTATTTGGTATCTTATCATAAATTATGCTAGATTGGGTATAAATGAGATCCAAGTAATGGTCATGAGAGATATCTTGCTCTTTGGTTACAACCCCACCCTTGGCTACGTCTTTTGTTAAAGGGGCCAACAGAGACTTAGTAAACCATTTCGCTAACAATTGATCCAAAATATATGTCTTAACCAAATAATGGCTATCTCTCCACTCATGAATATGATCAGAGATGTGAGTGGAATAAGACTGTTTGAAGTTGGTCAGAAGTTCCATTCTATTTCATATCTAATGGGTGACTAGAAATGTGTGAGGAAGGTGGTAGCCAAGGCACTAAAATTTTTAAACTAAGCTCTTAGTAATTTGAGATAAAATTTATTTGTCATATCGCTAAGAGTATGTTGGAAAAGATGTAATTGAATTGAATCATCATTAAGCGACTTTGGTGAACACCACGATGATAACATTCCCATTGTATTTTGGAATATCATAAGGAAATTTAATAAGAATAATCAACCACCAAGAAGAATGAGTAAAAGGATCATTGGTCAGCCAAGTCAAATCAGGAAATTCGAGAGTTGCCATAAATGGTAACTAAGTTTTAGAATCTAGTGGAGAATAACCTAGATAAGATGGAATAGCCTGAGAAACAAGTATATGTGATCCATGATACGAAGGGTTGTGATAAAGAGGAGCCTAGGCACCAGAATAAGGTGGATTCTGATAACCAAAATACACATAAAATTGTTGTTCAGCTCTGAGATAACCTTGCAAATGTTGGAGAGGATGGGTTTTGACTTGCTAGACCTAATACGGCATGTGAGGAATAACCCGATAAGGTTTATACTATTGTCCCGTGAGATTTTGCATCGTCCAAACATAAGTTGGATTCGGTGGATGTTGTGCCATACTATAAAAAAGCCATCCTACCAGAATTTAATGAATATTGTGTCCAAACATTTCATACTATAAGGTACCTTGTAAAGGCTAGGTAAGTGGGATGTGGGGGGTAGAAGATACCGATGGAATAGATTCAGTCATAGTTATAGCTTGTAATGGTTGTCTTACATGAATTTTAGCTTCTAGAGGTAGAAATGGATAAGTAGGAATTTGAGATGTGGCCAACACAGGTTGATAATTCAAAAATGGATCCACAATCAAACTAGGTTTTAGAGAAAATTAGGTTTCCAAACATTAGCATCCATTCCAGTATATGGAGGATTTAGATAAGGCTGAGCACCAACTTTAGTTATACCAACAATAGGTTTCCCTCCTACTAAAGGAAGAGGGGATGATGGAGGAAATTTTCCCCCTTGCAAAGGGTACCCAACATTAAGAGAGTTAGGCTTTTTATGGTAACCAAGCCCACTAACACAACGGCTAGCCTGTTGTTCAACTATAGGTGTAGGGGAGGAGATGGATCAATCTATATAGTGCTCATTAACAAAGTACCAGATGGAATTCTAGAAATAGGTAATAAGGGAGAGATCCATGGACTGAATGCCTCACCAGAGAAGGTACCATATAATTACTACAGATCAGGTGGGGTGAATGAGCCACCATACATATGTGCCTCTAGTGATGTCACAAACATGTATGAAAAAGAAACACTATTTTTCCTTGCCATAGTGGTGGACACAGGTTGGCAAACCATATTGGATCCAGTCATGGTTAATTTTCCTAAAGAATATTGTCACGAGAAAATCGTGGGTGAGTGGGAAGAGTCAAGTAAAGGAGTTTGTGTTGGAGTTTGAAGAGAAGGGAAAGGACAAGTCCACTCTAATAAAAGGAGTATAGGGATGAAGTTATTCGTCTGGGATCTCTTCGATACTCACAAGACCATTTAGAAGAGGTTCACCATTGGTTCCAAGATATATGGTTTGTGGTTGTGTCCAAGACAGAGGAAGATAAGAGGGAGGTCCTAAAGTAATAGGTGAAGATGGATGAGGAACCTTAGGTTGAATAAAATCAGGTAGTAAATTCTCTGATTTAGTAAAGTCAGGTTCAAAAACCTCAGGAAACAAAGTCTCAAGTGCTTTAGTTTCAACTACGTTGGTTCACCAGAAAATGATGAACTAATCTCAGGCTCAGTACTCAAAGGGAAAGATGATTCAGGTAGACCAGATTAAAGAGGAGAACCAGAAGTAGTTCTTGAGTTCCTAATTCGGTATTTTGCATCTTCTTATGCTTCTGATGATATCTAGGAGTAGCCTCTGGTGGAAGACAAGTCTTATTTTTCATTCTACATGAATGATGAAGAGAACATGTGTGTTCTTCCATGTTAGATTAATAAATTTTAATAATTAACACAAAAAGGGGCAATACTAGGCATAAAGGTTTACTAAGAAACAATGAACTAAAATATGCACCTTGGCGAACCAAGGACATAACATACGTGCAATAAATCTCCTCGAATGTTATTTTTGGTGTATCACGATATACAAGGTGACCGACTTGGTTACCTATGGCAAGGATAGTAACCTATGGTGCACTTCAAAAATATACTTGACGGTACATGGAATTGTAGTCCTTAGTAGTGTTGTCTAATGTGTAAACATTTCATGAGAGCATTCCCATATAGTTTTCATGCATGGAGCGCCATCCAATATAGCCAAAGGCATGCAGAGTACGATCTGATACACTTACATACATGGGAGGACATATCACCCCTTCGGTATAACGCTAGAAAACAATGACAACTCCTATGTTTAATGATGTCGGAACATGTCTCTAGCCTAGACCTTTGAATGTTTGCATTAATGTTACAAATTATCCTTAGGTTGATTCAAAAGATATTTAAAATTTATCTTCGATTAATTTTCAATGTAATTGCTCACCACAAATTTCACGTAAATTTCACCTGAATATCCTAAAATGCAAGCTAGCCTGAAGAAATGTAAACTTTCACTTTCAATGAGAATATATCTAAAGGACGGAAGAGACAAATAATATGCAACAAACAACAACTAAGTGAAATTCCCTAAAATGAAATTGTTTCAATTCAAATTTACTCAAAAAACCCTAGATGTCGATGCAAAGATATTTTTCTTCTTAATTTCCTCTTAATTTTCAAAATGAGAGAAAACTAAGATGCATGTATAATCATTGATAACAACATACGTTTCCAAACGATGACTAGAACACCAATTTTTTTAACTACACAATGACTAAATAAACTAGTATGCTAATGACCTAGTGACAAGAACAAAGGAAAATCTAAATAAATTCTCATAAAAGGAAATCAAAACCATATGGAGGCTTCTGAGAAACAACAAGAGACTAAGGGACACAAGGAAGAGCAGTTGGAAGAAGGTTGGACATAGAGCAACCAAAAACAATGAAACATTTGGCATGGAACAGGGATCAACACAGGTGATTAAGGGGCACTAGTGCTCTGCAAGGTAGGCACATAGAGGGATGGGGTGCACTGCAACACAAGTGCAAGGGATTATTAGGTGCAAAGCAACACACTCTCTCAAGACCAGAGGGTGCACTAATGAAGGAATCTCAAGTTTTAGCACAAAACATGCAATGGAATCTCAATGATAGGTCTTCCTATGTTTGATCAAGACCGAGTGAAACTATAAAGATCAAAACAAGAGGAAAAATATACACTATGGGTATGAAAAACCCACCAAGGGATTGAATCGATCCCTAGTATGGTTGCCAATTTTTTAAATGGAATCTATGACTATGGACTTACGTCTCTTCCCTAGGCCTGGTGAACTAACCTAGAACAACAGAAGTCAGAGGGAATAATGTATTCATTAAAGTAATTGAATGATGGGATGAGGCCTACTTGGAACCTCTTGCAATCTTCTCTCCTTCCTTAGCTTCTATTCTCCAATCCTAGCTTTGATCACTATAATTAGAACTCGCAAAATCAAACAAGACAAGCCAAAGATCTACAACATATATGTAGAATAATTCAATCAATTCATTCAATAAATAAACATGGTATTGAAATACATGAAATCATTACGTCATATATAGGAACACATTCTACTCTTTGTATTAATAGGGTTGGAGAAAGCTATGACGAAAAATAGGAGTTGAAATTGAAGAAGAGCTCCCCAGGTTAACTTGTCCTTTCCTTACCACAAAGTATGCCTCTATGTCACCCTAATGCATGGAATAATGATTGTCAAAGAAACAACATGAGGGTTGAATCAATATCCAAAATCCAACCCCTTTCCCATGGATGGCTATAAATATATAGATGAGGCGGGTAGTTCATGAATTCTTATCCATTTACCAATCTAGGCTTGAGATCCACTTGAGACGGGAGGATTAGTCCAAGGGATAATAGGTGAATCAAGGTAGGATAGGATAATATTCAAGACTCTATCGAATGTAAATGGTTGAAACAACCTCAGAAATCTTCTCGAAGAGGAAGCTTTGGGATTCCTTTTATTTTTTCTAAATTTTTAGAATCAGCACACCCGTAAGACTACGCAACCTGCTGGTGATCAACATAGGTGTAGAGAGGTCAAACCTAGTAGTAAATGTTGGTCCCTAAAGGGACAGGGTGCATTGGGCCTTAAAATCATGGAATATTAGCAGTTAAGAGCATAAATGCAAGGATTTCGCATAGTCAGGCTTAGGGATTTGTGTAGGGAGGATATGGAAGGTCACAAAAGCACAAGTTGTAGACAGCAATCATAATATGAGCCTGCTCATGGTGGCTTTAGAAAGATATACTGGGCTATTTGAAGAGGCCATAGATACTAAGTAAGAGATTATATTGGAGAAGAAACCGAGAGTTAAGGATGACTTGGAAGAGGAGTCAAGGAAAGAAACCAAGAAGAAGAAATCAAGCTCTAGTGCCATTAACCCTTCACTATCCCTATTCATGATGGTAGTGAAAGTGGAAATAAATCCATACCAAGGTTAGATCAATGCATTAGAACTAAATCATTGGTTTAAATGAACATAAGTTTATTTCAACAGTCACCACATATATGAAGAATGAAAGATGTCATTTTTCGGAGTAAGGTTAGAGGATCATGATGGAAAATAGTGGGAAAGACATTTGGGAACACTTAGGCTAAAGGGTGATTCCCTATCAACTAGGTGGGAGGAATTCAAAATCCTCAATAATTCCCATTTCTACCCTATCAGGCATGTATATGACCAATGGATCTGGTGCAACTACTTCAACAAGAGGAAATGTGAGCATGTATAGGAGTACATCACTGAGTTTAAAAATATGGCCGTCATGCTAGGTATATTTAACAACAATGGAAATGTACTTCTTAGGCATCTGGTAAGTATACATAGTAATCTATGAAAGCAAGTACTGTTTCCAAAGTAAATAAAATCAAAGAAACATGTGTACACGCACAATATTTGGAAAGCTTAATCCATACGAAAGGGTACCCAAGTGGTTCCAAGAAAAAGGAGCACCTTAAATATTCCAAGGAGGGAAAGAAGTGGAAAAAGGTGAGTGATAATAAGATGATAACCACTACACATTATATCCTAGCAACTATTGTAACCATTGTAACAATGATGCCCACATTGAGGAAAAGTGTTGGAGCTTTGCATCTAGAGTTATAACCAAACAACCACAAGAAGGATGTAAGAAAAAAATATTGTAGACATAGATTCAAGAAATTAGATGAAAAGAAACTTTGATATGGATCAGAATATTATATACACACAAATGTAGAAGGAAGTGAATCTAAGTCACATTCATCACCAGGAAGAAAAGAATATGACCAAACTCTTCCACATCCAAATCTAAGTTAAGAAGATCAAGACATAAACTATGTCTTATTTCCATTAATAAGCTAATATCATAGCAAAAAATATTGTCAACGATAAAAATTTCAAGTTAAAAACATATTGCAAGATTAAATTTGTTGTAACTACTAATTTTATTGATGAAGTGGAACTAGATGTAGGACACCTTGACATATGTGGAGTTTTATTTGAGAACACTAACATGTATATGAGGTGTGAACTGTTCATATGGAGAGGAAACTAACACTTCCTAATCGATTATGGGAAGTCTTGGATCATCTGCACATAAGGGTAAGTCAAAGATATGATGGGTAAGTGTGAATCAAGAAAATAATATGATTAGTTCTAGTAAGATATATATCTCTCCTTTCTTAAGAGAGACTTAGTTAGATGGTAAACTAACAAGAGCAAATGAACTCTTGGATGGGTGTACTAAAGATAAAAAATCAATTCAAAAGAGTTTCTAGAGGCATATAGAGGAGAATTCCAAGAGCCTAAATGAATATAGCTCAAGAGGCAAGTGGAGGATTAAATACAATTATTTCTAGATTCTCCATCGTCAGATATTAGGATATATATATGGTCCATTCTAGAAGAAAATGAAGTGAAGAAGTAGTTGCAACAATTTTTGGAGAAAGGTGTGATTTGACTCGGCACCTCACCTTATGGGTCACCCATCATAATTGAACCAAAGAAGAATGTCACTTGGAGCATGTGCATCAATTACAAAGAATTAAACAATATCATGCTCAATAATAGGTACTCATTCCTAGGACTAATGATCCATTATATTAGTTGTAGTACGTAAAGTACTTCACTAAGTTGGACCTCAAATCAAGGTACCACCAATTATACATTGAATAAAAATACACCTAGAAGGTTGCCTTCAACAAAATGAAATGTTTGTGTGAATGATTGGCCATGTCATTCAATTTATGTAATGCATTAGATGCCACTACAAGAATGACGAACTACGTATTACTCCCATATCTAGATTATTTTTTCATAGTTCATTTGGATGATATGCTAGTTTATAAGTCTACATAGGAGGAGCATATTTCACATCTTATGCATGTGTAAGAGACTTTCAAGCAACACACGTTTCTAGATACCTTTAAGAGATTTGAATTTTCCCAATAGAGTTCGTCATATTTTGGGTGTATGATTGGAGGAGGGGAGGCTCAAGATAAATCTCATAAAGATGGAGATACTCATGTAGTGGCTAGTTCCTACAAATGTATCTAAAGTTGGGATTTTTGTTGGGGAAGAACATTACATGGGGAAATTGATAAATTCATTTTAGTATTATTTGCAACACTCCACAAGATATCAACAAGTGAAAATAATTTCCAATGGGAGGAGAATCAATAGAGGATTTGGATGAGCCAAAAATAAAGATCAAACAAGCACCATTTCTCACATTACAAAGCTCACAAAATAATTTTTAAAATGTCAAGGATGCAAGTAGGTATTGCATGGTAGTAGGTTTAATGCAAAGATGAAGGACTATATTCTATCATCATAAAATATTTCATGGGGAAGTTTTCAACTATCCTATATATGACATGGAGCTCATATGTTCTAGTACAAGTTGTTATAAATTTGAAGCACTATCTAATGGGAAAGGAGACCATCATCCATAAATATCACCAATAGTTATAGCTTTTGTAGGTCGAAAGTAAGCGACAATATGTCAAACATGACAACTGGATGGGATTATTACAGTATTTTCATATAGTCATCAAGTACAAGAAGAGTTTCACAAAAAGAATCAAAAACATGTTTTCAAGGCCACCCACATAAAAAACTACAACTTTGGAAACTCTAATGCACATGGATCCTTTCACCCATGATGCATAAAAAGAGTAACACAAAGAAAATGTGGACTTAAAAGAGGTGTTTCAAGAAATATAGGGCCATACTCATGTAGAATATGGTCATGGAAAATATAGTTATCATCTTTATTACTTTACATGTTGTGCAAGATTTATATTCCTAAATGTGAGCGATTTCATATTATCATAGAGGCTCACACCTCCAAGTTTGAATACATTTTGATGTTGTGAATATAGTTTCCAACTTATAGAAATATGTGTATTAGCTTAGAATGCATCAAGATTATTCTGTAAACTGTACTGGATATTCCACTAAATAATTCATGGGAACATATCTACTAAAATATATTTGAAAATTTGAAATCTATAGTATGATGGTTAATTTCTGCTTAGGTTTTTGGATTCATTAATTATTGTGTGATGCTTATGTCTGCGATAGATAGAATATTGAAAAAAGAGAATAGAACAATAAAACTCACAAACTACAATGAACACAAAATATGATTTGGGAAACCCATAGAGGAAGAAACCCAACTGGAAGGTGATGCTTCTTTTCTCTCTCTTTCTTTGAATAGAAATGGTGGAAGTATAAAGGAGTGAGCCCTGTGGCCAATGGGTTCCTATAATATAGAAACCCTATTTTTTTCCTCTCTACCTCTCTCCACTCTTAACTACTTTTCTCATCTGTGGAACAAAATTCACTCAAGTAGAATAGAACCCTTTTACCTTCTAGTGGCATGATTATAACACCATTCGATAGCCTAGTAGTGGTTAGGGTTGAATCCTTCTACCTTTAATTAGAGTGAAAATATTAACTATTCTAGAGTATTCTTAATCATGATAATGTGGCTAGAGAATTTTCCATGAATAATGGGGCTTGACATGGCATCCTATCAAATGATGGTGGTAAAAACAAGGAGTTCAACCTTTGAATGGTATAACTTTTGCATACATATTTTGTCTAAGGTCTTTCTTGCATTATTGAAAAGCTATCTGAGTGTAGTGTGAAGCCAATTTGAAGTTAACTAGAAAATTTTCACCCACAAAACTATCATTTAATACCTCAAACCAATTTTCAAAATTTTTTATACCCAAATTCATTACACTAGGAACCATATATAAAAATGGTTGCAAGCCTATTCCATTAATTTTTCCACTTTTAAAGCATCAAGATGGTTGAAAAATAATAAAACAATCCAATATAGATTAAATATGTAGCATGATACATTAGAGGAAGTATACATTGGTGTATTAGAAAGCATAGTAATAGGAAGTAAGGTCTATACCATACCTTACATGTACCCACTAGCCCTCTCAAAATAATTTCCATGGATTTTGTGGGAGGTTTACCCACAACTAGGAAGGAAGATGACTAATTATTTTTGGTAGTTGGCGGGTTTAATAATATGTGCATTCCAATTCCTTATAAAAATACTATCAAAGGAAAAGAAGCAATAAACCTGTTCTTTGAATAGGTTCATGTGAACTTTAAGATAGCAAGGAACATCATTTCAAATGGGGGTACTAGATTTCTCATTGAATTTTGGACTACAATGTGGGAGAAAATGGACATGAACTTGAAGAGGTATATGACATTCCATCCATAGATAGATTGGTAGAAATATGTAGTTAATAGGACTTTGGTGCATCTTTTGATGAGTTATAATCAAAAGAATTTGAATACATAGGATCAAAATATAATTTGTATACAACACTCTTATAACATATTAGTCTACACTTCTATTTGTGAGTCACCTTTTGAAACAAGCTTTGGATATATTCCACATGTACCCTTAGATGTTGAATATGGATAGCAAGGATTGAGGTAGGAACTCAGAATCAATGCATTAAAAGAAGAAAAAAATGTTAAGAATATTACTAAGATTCATTTGCAAGTAAAATAGACAATGAATAAGTCACATAAAAAATATAAGTTTAGGCATGACCAAGACAAAATATAGATATTATTCAGAGTGGGACTTAGATTTTGGCTACAACTATACAAGAAATGACTAGAAGTCCTAGTAAGAAGATCAAGGCTTTGTAGTATGATCCCTTCTAGATAATAGGAAAGGTGGAGATAATTATCACAAACTCAATCTACCCCCATACATGCACATTTACTTAGTAGTCAATGTGGAGAATATCAAACACTACGATCCCTCCATGTTGGATCAAGAAGAGGAGTAGGTGCTACCTTCATAAGATGAATTAGCACCAAATTCTTATGAAAAGTTAGCTTAAGAAACAATTTTGCATAAGAAACTACAAGACAATGCCAAAATGAGCTTCGGTAGATTGGGTTGAAAGGAAATGTTCTAGGCAAATGAAAATGGTATTCCAAGGAGAAGTTAGAGGAAAATGTTTGTCACTTCATTTAGTAAATACTTTTGAAGGAATAATCCATAATTATGAGATAATGAAATCATTATAATATAATAATCAAAGTAGGCTTACTCTAGAAGTCTATGTATGAGGATCAATGAGAGAAGTTACAGATGCAGATCACATAGAATAAGATGAGAGATTTATGGAGATATTCAGGGATATGTTATGGACATAGTTATGAAGATGGTTGAACCTATTAGCCATAAATCTTGTTATGAGAACCCCAATGATATATTGCAAGGCCTCATGTATTGTATTGATGTAACTAAGAGATTTATGTGTATTGTGGTAAATTAATATAATGTGATTGTTTAAAGTATATTATCGTGATCAGTTCAAGTGTTTGTGTGTAAATAATTATTATGACTGTTGATAATACCAACATTTGGTATCAGAGCATGGAATTAAAAATTGAGGAATGTTTGTGAGGCCATTGTGTAATGTCCCCAATTTGAGGATATTGCATTCATCAGCATTAACATATTATTAAAAGGTTCATATGGATTGAAACATTTCCTCTGACTGTGGACTTTGTATGCACCTTCATATGTTTGTATTATTATTTCAAGTGAATGTTGAGGAGATACATAAAATTTCTACCTAAGCGACACAAGAATATAACATTTTTGTTTGTGTAATTGTTGATTTGATCACTATAAAGGAGCTATAATTTAGTTTGAAAGTAACCTCCATTCTGTCTTTTGGAAACACTGATTGAAGGAATTTCAAGTGTGGAGTGTGGATTAGTATTATAGCTAATTTTCAATAAAAAAAGCAGATTGATACTAAATTTGTTTGACTCACTCTAACTATTACAAAAAAATTTAGAAAATATCGTTGAGATAGATCCAATTGTTGGAGTTGATTTTTATGGTTTTGCAAGAATCCTTCAATAGAAAAAATGATGAGGTAAATGGAAGAGATGGTGCAACATGATTGTGATTTATTTGTTACTACTGTCAGATGAATTGATATTTGATCTACCCGCATTTCTACCAACTTGGTGCCATGGTTGAAATTTATTATTTCTTAGTGGGTACACTTTAATATGTGGATTTTGTCTAAAGTTCAAGGTTGAGAGAAAAACTCTACACTGTTGATTCCAATGTCACTAAGACCTTGTTACATCATTTTCATATAATACTCTTTGTATTTTGTTTCACTCTATTGCATCACCATGAGGAATGAAAATAAAAAATATTCAAAAATGATGTGTGAATGTGTCTAAAGTTACCACAATGTTTTTTTTGGGTGAAGCTACATGAGAGAGAGACCCATTGCAGGAAAAAGACATAAGGTTTTAATGGTGTGTAGATTACCAAATAGAAAAGGATAAAGAGTGACGAATATTTAAGCATCTCATTTATAATCCCAAATTCATTAAAACAAAAGGCACACTTTCAAAGAATGCGTAAAATTGAAATAAATCAATGTCATAATCTTGAAGGAAGCCAACATAAACGAGAGAAATTTGAAGTGGATAGGAAAGACACACTGAAAGGCATAAAGTTTATTTTATTAGTCCCTAGGTCAGTAGCATGGGACTATAGTAATAAAATTGGGGGTGCTAGCATTATTGGTCCCTGGTGTTAACCTAAAGTTATTAACCATGTTTCATAAAAGGACAATTGATCGGCCTACGAAATTGGCATAATGATTTTGAGAACCAATCACATATTTGATCAACTTATTTGGCTTATTTCTGAGGTAGAGAGGATGCATCCTTCATGTCTCTTCATATAACTTTGATTTACATCATTCATGTTTCCAAAACGGTTTGAAATGGAAACTAATGCTAGCATTAGTTAGTAAGAATTAAATGTTTGGGGTAATATTTACTTCCTATTATTTTCTAGTGTATACAATTGCTAATATATACACGAAACAAATGTATGCATGTAATGGTGTGTTGTCAATAGAATGGAACGAGACACTTCTTTTTGTTTTTCTTAGAAAAATCAACTGGGCGACTTCATACTTGGGTCAATAGCAAAGTCGACTATGGATGCCAAGGGATTTGAAGAAGATGGGAAACAACAACTATAGGAATGTAGTCAGGCCCAAAATAAGAAAACAACAACATCTCTTAGTGGGTACTTTCTCAAGAGACAACAAAAAATGTATAACTTTTAAAGAGCCAGCAATAAATGCCACTATAGCATCTTACATTGAACCTGTTGAATTATCTAAAGAACACAACATAACAAATACTTAAAGCACATAGCATCACAAAAAAAATGCTTTTAGGTATGTGTTCATTTTAATAGGATATCATTTAAATATTTTGAATTAGCATGTGAAATATGATATATTCATTAAGGGCATTGAATGTATTGTATTAAGGTCATGAAATTATTGTTTCTAACAGGAAAAGAGATAAAGAAGAAACAACCAAAAAATAGCTGACCAGATTGAAGAAATACATCAAATTCTTCACTTAACCGCTTTGTCATATGCCAAGGGAAATATTGATTCCAGTCCCATACAAGGCTAGAGATTTCCCCTTAAGAATGGTATTCCACTTCAATTTTTGCCCCCGGTTCCTCATCATAGACACCATCAAATATTCGACCCCTTCACCTTTATGTTTTCCCTTTCATCATCTCTACCAACACTTCTATGGAGGGTGAGATAGAAGTAGTATCTACCATTAATGGTGAACATCATTCATCCTTCCTTCAAACACACCACTCTGTAAATAATCTTCATCATAATGTTACATGATACTTATTTAACCTTTCAAAACCTACACGTATATTATTTTTGTGATTTTAAAGAAGAGAAACTGAATACCTTCTATATTGGACTCACATGATTCCAACCCTCCAGATGGTGATATGTTGGAATGCAGGCATTTCCATGTCAAAGTTCTTTTGGGGAGGGTTGCACCATCTACCATTGTCACTGGGGAGGGTGTAATTGGGTAGGAAACAATTGATAGTAGTGACCACATTAGAAGGGTTTCCTGGCACACACCACAGGGGATCAACCACACATTTTATCTCAAAGCACGCGTCATAGGATGCTCGATTGATGATGAGAGAAGTGCTTAGAGTAGTGGTGATGGTGCCATACCCTTGAAAGTTTATTTGTTGTAGTACCATACCCTTGACTGCCTATTATTCTAAGTGTCTTTAACCTCTTCATCATATAAAAATGGGAGTTTGTAATAGAACATGGCAGACAAGACAAGAGAATTAGCATATTACAGTGTTCAAAAAATGTATAACAATGTTCTTGACAAGGGTTCCTTTCGATGGAAATGTTTGGAAAAATTTTAGGTTGTGATATCCATATGGGGGCATGTGGATTTCATGCAGGATGATGGGCCCACACAAACTTCCACTTTTTTTTCCTTTTTCTTTTTTAATTTGACAAAGGGTCAGTTCATGGAAATGCAAGATGTTGGAAGTATGTGACCGTGTCACTGAAAGGATCAATATAAATTTCATTTGGAGGCATTGAGTATGCTGATAAAAATGCCATACGTTGATCCTTGTAACACTTATCTATTGAGTAGAGTACTTACTGGAACAAAATACCATTATAGGGATATTGCATTTTAGTTTAACAAGTTATATGACCTGACATAGTTATGATTTCATATTTCTATAGATTATGCTCTGGAAAAATAGACTTGTGGAAATAATTTGAAAAAATATTTTAGTGAGGTACATATATATATATATATATGTATATAGTTTCTTCCTAGGTAAGTTTCATTGCAATTATTTTCTAGGTTTCTCTGGTATTCGAACTAATCATATTTATACATTTCATTTGAAAACATAGAACGTTCTTAATCATTTCTGTTTTTCAAGTCATCGTAATTATGGTCTAACATCATGCTTAGTTCTCACTACATCTCATATGGTACATCAAATTCTATCTGAAGATCTAGTAGTGAGGAAACATATGTAGGTAGAATATATTAGTGATTACTGCATTGTTTTCCTGCATTGTTTGGTGTTATTATAATATATGCATTAAATTATTCTTCTATGTAATGTAACTATAATCATATAAATCATCTAGTTATAGATGCAGACTATAGTTGTGGAGGTACGAAGGTGATGGGATTTTGTGTGAAACCAAAAAAAGAGATGCAATTCTTTTCTAGAGTGTGGTACATTTTTGTCCTTGTTTAGTGTGATATTAAAAATAATATATTTATTCTTTGACAAATTAACTATGTTTTCCTTATTGTCTTTGTGAATCCAACCCATTGTATATAGCACTAAAATTTTTCCAGAAGAAAAAAAATTGTATAATGTTGACTAGGAGAGAGTTGAATGGTACTATAGATATTTTTATTGATTATTTTCTAAGATCTAGTTCACAATAGAGTATGTTGACTGAAGATTAGCTGCATAAGGCATCACAACATAATTTATTTTAAGTATTTGGCTCACTGTGTTAGTCAAGGTTTTCATTGATGTCAATATGGCATTGTCGAAGATGGATAAACCCTAATTGCTTGGAAGACCTAGCCCAATCTAGCATTGATTGTTGATGAAGCCTTAAGAGAATTATCTTGAAAATCCTAATACCCCTAATAACCATGTCCTAATAAAACCCTAATTCTTAGGAATCCCTAAGTCTTTGTTCCTTGTTCCTTATTTATATATTGTAGTGGTTGCAACACCCTCCAAAATTTGGCCTACATCCAATTTTGGAGCCTCCCTTGGGCTTTTACTTGATGTTTGCAAGCACTTGGGATCACCCCATGAGCTCGTTTTGAGTCTTTGCACCCTCCTTGATTGACCGTTAAACGAACATCCTTTTGCATGTTCATCACAATGTCATGCTTGCAACCACATTATGGTCATGCACAAGGTCACGCTTCGTGTCTACAAGTTGTATTCACTATGTAAACATCTGTTGCACTCACACACGAACTTGTATGCACTGTCACGAAAGTGTCGTCACGGTCGTTTAACAATCTATCACATGCGTCGTACTTGTTACTCGCACCGTTGGTTAGTCACACTGAGTATATGTTGTCATGATGGTTTGAGGTACTTTGTCATCAAGTCATGTTGATTGTGTGTTCGCAAGATCATGTATGCACAAGTTCACTCATTCACACACTTAATCATTTTCCAGAAGTTCTGACGACCGGATCACCCTCCAATACCTAGACCCTTGCTGAGATGCATTTTACAGTCTCAAATCTCAGTGAACATGTACTATTGCCTAGAATTGCGTAGAGCTTGAGCCTATCTCCTGGAAGCCTGCACTGTGCAATCCTGGAATCGACTGAACTGACTGTCACCCAAAACAATGCAGAAGTTTCTCAGGAAGCCATCTCAATCTGTGATGCCCGCAAGCCAACTGACTAACCCCCAGATGGTCAACTAGAGAGTTTGACCAAGCAGTGACCCCGGGACTCACTCCCCCAAAATTTTGTACAAAATTTGCAGACCTTGCCCGCTCTGTTGACTGAAGAAATTGTTGTGACATGTCAAACAAACACCTTATGTTCATCCCTGTCTCCCTAAAAAAATTGTGTAGCGTTTCCAGCTAGTCACCTAGACAGTCGGCCTATTTCTCAACCGAAAAACTATGCAATTTTCATGAGAAGTCATCTAGCAGCCCAACATCCCACTCAACTCAAAAACTACAATGGGATGTCTAGTAGCCCAACATCCTACTTAACTCAAAAATTGTGATGGGATGTCTAGCAAGCTATCCTCCCAGCATTTGTGCATTTTTTTCCAACATCACTCCTGCAACCCACTACTAGCCCCCTGAAAAAAACGTGTGTCCTTTTCCCAACAAGCCTCCTACAGCCTGCTGCCACCTCCCCGAAGGAATTGTGAAGTTTTTGGCAACAAGCTCCTCTGTTGTCTGCACTGCTTCTTCCAAAAAAATCCACAGATCTGCCTGCCAACTGAGCCAGATCCTACGAACAGTTAGTGCTGATACAGATTGTCCATCTCAGTCTCCAAGTGACTTCTACATAATTTTCATGGTAGTACCCGAAGCTCGCATCCCAGCTTTAAATATACATTGTGCAGTTTTGAAGATTTGTCCTCTCTCCCAGTCACCTGCATCAGAAAGCGAACGACAATGCATCATGGTAGAACAGGAGCTTTATGGATTTGATGTCGTATCATCATGAGTGATTGTAGATAAAGGTAAATGGGTAAGACATGACATGAAGATGGATGGGATAAACAAGGAGAGCACATTCAAGGAGATTTGTTCACAAACGAACGAATGAACGATTCATATGAGGAGATTTTCTTGCAAACGAAAGATTCATGCCAGGATATTTTCTCACGAATGAACAATTCATGCGAGGAGATTTTTTCACGAACAGATGAACATGCGAGGAGATTTTTTTGTGAATGGACGAACATGTGAAGCATGCCAAAGCACAAGTAAAGGAGCAATGTGCACATGCAACATCCAACAAACACCAAGACCATTAAAGAATCTGCACTCCTTGACACGCAGAGGTGAAGCTATGATACACAAAGAGGACAACCATCACTCAATATTATTGTAGCTCGACATGGACACCACCAGCAACATGACCATATTAGCACTATCATGATGAGTTGTGTCATTATTCATGTTAGCGACATCACTACTGTGGGCCATACTATTGTAATGTAATGTAATGTAATGTAATGTAATGTGGAAGTCCAAGAGACACACATGTAATTTAAAGAGTCATGTAATCTAAAAAGTTATGAAACTCAAACAGTCATGTGGGAAATTGAAAAGTCACAAGGGCCAATTTTACCCTTGGCTATAAATGCTCCTCATTTGTACATGCAAAAGAATTTTCACCTCGGCTCCTCCCACATATCCTTGAGAATATATAGTATTTTCTTTGAGGAGCAAGTAGTGGCTCCAATGCCCCTTTCACGGGGTTAGTGATGTATGGTGTACCAATGTGTCTTGGAACTTTCGCTTAATTCAGAACCCTCATAACATGCCAACACATTTTCACACATGTATTGTAACTGTTTGTGACACTAATCTTGAACTTTTGTAATGCATGTTGCTTTAACCTGTGTTAAACAGGTAAACTCTTTTGGTTGCTCTAATATATATATATTTATGAAAATGTGTTATATGAGTGTTAACAATGTCCTGCTCGTGTGGGTTGCCTTGTTGGGCACCAGACAAAACATTTCCTTAAACTTGTTATAACGACCATCGCACTTGCGTGGATTGATTTTTTGGTTGTTTTACATGCTATCTTCTTTTGTGTGTTGTGACTATCACATCTGTGTGTACTGCTCATCTGGAAGCTGTGCATATCTTGTTGTGTTGTTTCCCTGATAGACTTAGGAATTTTTCCCTTTCAAATGGAGACTCACATCCACCCTCTCTCTCCATAGTGAAAGGACCTTCACACAACTAACACTACAAATCACCAAGCACATGAACCTCATTGTTCAAAGATGAAACACATCACTCTCACGTGCTGACAAGAAAGAGCTAAAGAATATCTTTAACATAATGGCAACTGGGCCATCATACTGGATGGGACTCTTACACCAAATGGTGTGAGGTCTAGTTGGGACTTCATACCAGGGAGATCCCCTGAATTTTGGTGGGTCTAGCACCATCAAAATTTATGGTGCTAGAAGGAGGGCGAGATGAGAAGCTAAGTCCTCACAATCTGTGTTGAATCTTCACACATCTATCATGGATTTTGTTATAGTTCACCCTCTGAGATTTCTATCCAATAGACATATCTTTCACGTCAAGAGGGAGTTCTGGGATGACTTGTGACAAATCATGTATGATTATGAAGGTGAAGTGGCCTGGACTGAGAACTTAGATGACTTCCATTGCTCATGGATAATGTGGAAGGTTTTAATGAAGTAGAGGTTTGTTCCCTGCTCACACACACACCTCATGACCACCCATTGCAATGGCATAGCACACTGCCTCATAACTCCATGCACTAATTCAAGTAGTTCAATGATCTAATTGAATCTATTTTTCACCATTTTGATACTAAAGCAATTGATAAAAAAATGTTAAAATAACGGAAGGCCCTACATGAATTGCCTATGGATTTTTTACAGTCCTTACGTTTATTTATGTTTGAAGCTCTGAAAAGTCATATCAAATTCCAATATCTCATGGACATATTTGAATATTGCCTTACGAAATCACTTTGTCCCAAAAAAAAGTTAAAGTTCAAACCCTGCTCAACATACTTTGGTGATGGAGTTGCACAATCAAAAGTGGACACAGTCACTATCACAAGTGACTGTCCACCTTCTCGTCATCAAATAGCTCAACCACCACAGAGTGATGTGGGAGAACATGCACACATTTTTTTTCAACTGTCATGTCCTCCCACCATCACTACTCTCAATATCTACACATATTTGGTTGGGAAGCCCATGGGTTGTCATACACACTTGTTACCTCAACCTCTGTCTTTGTGTTCTACTGATCCTCTAGATTGCACTATCTTGTGTTCTTCCCTTCTGGACTCTACAACTATTCTGAATGAGGATCAAGACATCAAAGGAGTTCATGTTGCACAACCAACATGCATTGTCATTCACGAAGAGTATGACTGAACATCTGAGCATGAACCCGCGGTGAATGATGACCTCCTTCTATCCATGCCTCCCCTGCTTTTTGTTGACATCATTGGTGATTTTGTTATCCCTAATTATCTTTATGTTAATCTAGCCACATATGCATCTACTCCCAATCATTCCAAGAACATGCCTGATGTGAGTCCATCATATGATAATGGAGAGGACAAATCATTCATTAAAATTCCAATTGAACCTTCATCTGATTTTTCTGGAAATGTAGAGGGCGAAGATTCTTGCTTCTCATCTACCCCTTTGTATGATTCATAAAATCATGAGGATGCCGAAAAACATCCTGAATTTTATGATCATGGTTGTTGTGATCCCTGTGCTTCTTCATATGATCATGATATTGATTCACTCATTGTTAATCTGTCTAAGCCATTGGTCTCTAATTATCCATTGACGAAGTGTAAACCTCGCAGGCTATCAAGGCACTTCAACATGAGTTGATGGTTATGTTAGGCCCTCATTGCTTGAGGTTAGTTCCACTTCTGATCAGAAAATTTGTAAAACATCTAAGGCTCCTCATCACTCATTTATATGCACTGAATATCAATCTAACACACTCACTTCCTCCACTAGAATCACATGATCCCATTGCCTGCACACTGGAGGAATCATTCGCAACGAGAAGATTTGCAAGGAGTAAGTTGCGTCTTTTTCTCATATTTTCTTGTCCTCCACAGTCAAGAGAGTGCATATTTTTATCATTTGTACGTAGTGTGTCACAACACCATGGTAGGTCCATAAAGGGTTTGTCTTGCACTTTTACTCTTTTCTTTTATGTGGTTGTGTTTAGCCTCAAAGTGTGTTGGTCTTCAATGTTATATCTTTTATGTTTGCCGGTTCGCTTGACTATGTTTCTTGTGAAACATGCCTTCACCAACATGGGCCAACCAATGCATCGGTGGTTGCATTAGAAATATCACTTCACACAAGTAGGCCCATGCACTGTTAGCATAGGAGTAGGAGTAGTGTTTGTTTTCTTGGTTGTCCTTGTTTTCTAGTTTTCTTGTTGACTTGGTTTCGTGTGTTTTCTTGCTCACTTTACTTGCTTTATTGTTTTGCTTTATTGCTTACTATTTTTGTTTCATTTTATTTTGTTTTCTTAGTATCATGTTATTTTTAGTTTTGTAAATAAGTGTTTCCCTTTACTGAGTTTTCGCTTTTGAACGAGTATGTGGTTGAGATCCAAAGATTCTTGTGACACTGCAGCACTTGGACAGTCCTGTGTCCATCTTCTCTATGCCTGGTTATAACCTTTGGCCAATGAAGTATTGATGGAAAGTATGAGCCATCTACAAGAGAAGCTTGGTTCCAACCGTGAACCTGTTTCCACATTGGGAAACCCCATGCTTGTACCCAAACTTTTGCTCTTTGTTTTCAAGCTCATCCAACTAGTAGAAATGGAGAAGTGGAAAATATAAATGAGAAAACCTATGTCAAAGGTCTTACATGCTTCTCTGAAGGAAAATCCTCTTCTTCTCAATGAGTCGAGATCCCTCTTCCATACAAAAAATAAATAAGTGCTTATGCATAATCCTCTTTACAAAAATACAAAGGCAAATGAAGAGAAAGGCTTCCTCCAAAGAGAGCTGAAGTATGCAACTCCACTAGGGTACTGACTAGGCTCACTAGAAGTGGAGAAATGCATGTGTTCCTCTATGAATCCGCCTGGGTATTTTCCAGGACTGCTGGAAGCAAAGCAATACTAGAGATGAAAACATATACTAAGAAAATTTTTAACTCGCAAACCAAACTACCCTTCTCGATTTCGAAACAGTGTGACCAAGCTGAAACTTGTTTTTTTGTTTGACTGATTTGGCGAAAGGTGAACCATGTCTATCCATGGGGTAAATGAGGAGGCCGAAGTAACCCACATAGAAATTCAATACTCCCTTAAAGACCAAGGTCGTATGCTATCAATGGACCAAAATAGAGAAGCTAGAGTTCAACCAGTGCGTCACCAAGTGTTGTAGCGGCTATAACACCCTGAAAAATGTTGGCCTACATCCAATTTCAAAGCCTCCCTTGGGGTTTTACTTGATGCTTTCAAGCACTCAGGTTCACCCCATGAGCTCCTGTTGAGTCTTTTCACCCTCCTCGCTTGACCATTCAATGGATCCTTTTCCATGTTGGTCATAATGTCACACTTCCAACCATGTTTTGGTCATGCACAAGGTCTCGCTTCGTGTGTACAATTTATATTTGCTATGTAAACATCCATCGCACTCAAACACATAGTTGTATGCACTGTTGCACAAATTTCATCGCGGTCATTCAATGATCTATCACAAGCATCACGCTTATCACTCACACCGCCAGCCAGTCACACTGAGTATATGTTTCCTTGATTGTTTGAGGCGCCTTGCCATCGATTCATGTTGAGTCTGTTTTAGAAAGATCATGTATGCACAAGTTCGCTCACTCACACACTTAGTTATTTTGTTGAAGTTCTGACGATCGGATCACATTCCAACAACTAGACCCTCACTACGCTGCATTGTGCAGTGTCAGCACTCAGTGAACGGGTATTACTACCCAGAATTGTGTAGAGATTGACGTTGTCTCCCAGGCAGCCTGCACTGCACAATCCTGGAATCAAATGAACTTACTATCACCAAGATTCTTAGCAAGTCATCTCGATCTGCGATGCCCTCAAACGAATGAACCAACCCCCTAGCTGGTCAACCGAAGAGTTTGACTGGGAAGTGACCACTAGACTCACTCCCCCAAAATTTTATGCAAAACTAGTAGACCTTGCATGCTCCATTAACTAAAGAAATTGAGCTGACATGCCAGAAAGACACCTTGTGTCCCTCCCTATCTCCATCAAACAATTGCATAGTTTTTCCATCCAGTGACTACTCTAGGCCATACTATTGTAAATAAATGTAATGTAACATGGAACTTGAAGAGACCCACATGTAATATGGAGAGTCATGTAATCTGAAAATTCATGAAAGTCAAACAATGATAAGGGAAGTTGAATAGTCACAAGGGCCAGTTGTACCCTTCGCTATAAATACCCCTTATTTGTACCTTCAAGAGTCTTTTCACCTTGGCTCCTCCCACATAGCCTTGAGAGTTTTTAGTATTTTCTTTGAGGAGTGAGACATGGCTCCAATGCCCCTTTCATGGGGTTAGTGATGCATGGTGTACCAATGGGTCTTGGAACTTTCACTTAATTCAGAACCCTGATAACAAGCCAACACATTTTCACACATGTATTGTAACTATTTGAGAGATTAATATTGAACACTTGTAATGCATGTTTCTTTAACCCGTGTTAAACAATTTAACTCTTTTGGTTTCTCTAATACATATATTTATGAAAATGTGTTGTATGAGTGTTAACGTTGTCCTATCTATGTGGGTTTCCTCGCTCGGCATCAGACAGAAGCTTTCCCATATAATGATCGTTGCACTCCTGTAGACTGCTCTGCTAGGTGTTGTATGTGCTATCTTCTCTTGTGCGTTGTGACTGCCACATCCATGTGGACTGCTCCTCCAGAAGTTTTTCATGTCTTGTTGTGTCTTGTGTCTCTGATAGAGTTGGGACTATTTCCCTTTCGACTAGAACTCACTAAAGACGCGAACCTCATTGTTCAAAGATGAAGTAGACCACTCTCACGTGCTGACAAGCAAGAGCTAAGGCATATCTTTAAGATAATGGAAACAAATCCATCATATCGGATGGGACTCCTACACCAAACGGTATGAGGTGTAGTTGGCACTTCATGCCAGGGACATCCCATGAATGTTGGCGGGTCCAATACTATCAACATAATTCTAGCCCTCTTGTTTGTTATATGATGAAAATCCTTAATTCATATTTCTATTCCTATTAGGCTATTCCTATCTCCTATCTCCTTTTACTTAATACAAGGCTATTCATATTAAAATCTTAATAAAATACCTCTTATTATTAATCCTAACTTCTCCCATCTCCTATACAAAAAAATTCCCTTCCTAATACTCGATGCATTATTTATCAAAATTATAATGAATAAATAAATATATATATATATATGTATCTATATATATATATATATATATATATGAGTCACTCCCTGAAAGTCGGCTTCATATCCTTTCACATCCGCCCATTCACGACAAGGATTCACATATTACATTCACTATATATTCATGCTATGATTTTTTCAACTTAGACTCCAAACAATAGATTCGAAAAAGACAAGAATAGGTTCACATCTCATGAACTTTCAGGGAGAAGAAGAAGTGGTATATCTCGATTGGGGAAGCTATTTTATGGATTGGTCTCTGGACCATAATTGTGGATTATCCCTCAGATTGCAGGATTGTCTACAGGATTGTCTTTCAGCCTCAATATAGGACTGGTTCTCATCCTAATAGCAAATTGTCTTTCAACATCACTACAAGATTACTTTTTTATTGGTTCTCGGGCTCTTAGCTGGACTGTGTTTTGACCTCACTACATATTTATTCTCGAATTAGTTTTCAGGCTTCTTACAAAAATGACTCTCGGCCTCTGGACTATATTCTCGTCGTTAGTACAGAACAATTATTGCGACAATAATAAAACCGGATTTAAGGTTCTAAATCTCAGGTTCATAACGTTGATTCTTTTATATACTCGATTTGCGGTATACACTAAGACTGTGTCCATAATTCCATTTTGCACAGCTCTTTATACACGGACAAGGGTTTATATACGAAACTCGGATTTTTCTATAGTAAGACAAAAACCAGTGATTCAGACTATTACTTAGACCTCATACTGTGGCTTGTGCATGTCATTTAGACCTCATAGTTATCAGTTGTAAGAGTGTCTGTCGACACTCAAAAAAGTGACAGTAAGGACCAGAGTGTTGTTTGAATAGTGACATAGTGTTTTTTCAAAATCCTCCTTTGGATAGTGAATAACTCTCTCTTGATCATACAATTAAGTGAAGCCCGGAATTGAGGAAAACACAGTGAAGTAGAATTATTGAACAATGAAGTATTTGGAAAGTGTTTAAACAGTGAAGTCTTTAATTAAGCAGTGAAGTGTTTTGTAAGTAATTGAACATTGAAGAATTTTGATGAAGATATCCATGAATAATTCTTATAGCAAACCTTGTGCAACATAGTGAGGAATCTTGGAAAAACATTTTGGAGTGCCTTGAAGACATATTGAAGATTTGTAAAGATCACTGGAGACCTTAATGTCATCATGAGGTGACCTTGGATAATTTTCTTGGGTACAATGAAGTGTGGTCATGATACTTTCTAATTGACAAGGTTGTCAATGATGATGTAGCATGGAGACTACAGAGAAGCTGAAGATTGACACAACTCTGTGAAGAAGACTTGGGAGTGGTGAAGCACAACCAAACAAATGTATCTTGAAAAAACAAAGCAATAGGATTGGTGTCCTTGGAGTTGCTGCTCCTAAACTCATGGTTGGTGCCTTGGATAAGATAGAGTTGAAACCCTAGAGGTCAGAGCCTCACTAAAGTCTAGGTAGGTACTTGACATATCTTAGGTTGGAGCCTGGGTGTCTTCATCAAGGGTTGGAGTCGTGCCTATATTTTACTTGATTCATTTTAAATATTATATTAATAAAATAAGTTATTTCTGTTGTTCATTTTGTGTTTTAAATATAAGTGATCTAACTGGCAAAAGTAAAAATTGAAAAGAAACATTGATTGACCCTCCTCTCAATATTTCCAACAATTGGAATCAAATCCAGTTCCTTCACTCAAAGCCTAATAACTTGAAGGGTTATTATTTATAACACAAATGGGGAAGTCAAGGAAGAAATCATCCAATCTTCATAAATATGTGTCCTCATCAACCACCAAATCTGAAAACAATCAATTTGCAAAGATTCCAGTATTCAATGGAAATTTTGAGATATGGAAGATGAGAATGAGGAATTTCCTAGTATCTCAAGGCATTGACATATGGAAATCAGTGATTACTGATGACTGAGTGAATGAAGAATCCAAGGAGTAAGATACAAGATATATGAAGACAATCTTGAATGGGTTACCCAATTCAATCATTGTTAATTTGGAAAACAAATTGCCAACCAAAGGCTTATGGGACAAACTTCATGATCTTCACTCTAAAGGATCAATGATCACTAATCACAAAGATGATGTATTGCAAGAAGGAAATCCAAAGACCATCAAGATAGTTGAAGATAGGAATGATGGCCGTAAGACTAAGGGAGACCAAGTAGATGAAGAGGATGAAGGCAATTTTGAAGAAATCTTCTTACTAACATTATGGTTGTGATGGGAGAGATTATCAATTTGAGGAAGGAAAACGAGGAACTTAAGAAGAAAGCTCTAGCTAATGACCAAGAACAAACAAGGAAGGAAGTTGACCTTGTCAAACTTCAAGTACAAGAAAAAGATGAAGAGCTTGACAAGCTCAAGGATGAATTCCATGAAAACAAATGAAAGCATCATGAAGAAGTCATATCAAGGACAAATCAATTAGATAAGGCAAAGAAATGAGAAGATACCTTGTCAAGTCACGTTGAGCAAAGGCACAAGAGATTGAACAAACTTGAAGTAGAGATTGATAAATACAAGGTAGAGAGGTCTCCTCTCTAAAATCTCAACTTGAAGAAGAAAGAAAGCTAGCACAAGGAGCTTAGAAGACAATGGAAGCATTGGAAATCATAGAAGGACGAGTTAATAAAATAGAAAAGGAGAGAAACAACCATGACATGCCAACTAGAAGAGAAGGATGATGACATCATCAAGTTAAGAGAAAAAATAAGCTCACTTAAGGCGCAATCATGTGAAGCAACCAAGATGATGGAAGAAATGAAGAAGAAACTAGTTATGAAAGATGAAGATAGTGAAAATTTAAATGGAGAAATTGTCTTTCTAAAAAAGGAATTTGACTTGGTAAATAAGAACTTGAAAATATCTCAAACCCTACATGAAATCCTAAGTCATCAAAGGTCTCCCCTTGATAAATCATGGCTTGGCTATGTAGGAGAATCCTCAAGAAAGAAGGAAAATCCTTCAAACAACAAGGATGAAAGGAAGCCACGAAGAAATGTTGATGCTCCCAGAAAAGGCAAGAGTCAAGTTGACATTGGAAGAAATCCTACTTCCAAAAGAAATGCAGATGGTGTAAAGGATGCAAGAAGCAATGGTTATCATCAAAGGATCCCTGAAGGCAAAAAGTATTAAGAAGTACATCAAGGAAACCTTCTTCTCCCATGTACCAAAGTATATTTCTTGGTTATTGCTATTCTTGTACAAACTTTGGGCACATGGAAAAAGATTGTAGGACATATCAAAAAAACATATTTAATGTTCCCTGTCAATCTTCGAGAAGCAATTTTGCAAGAAGTAATGAATTTTTATTCATGAACAACATAGAGTGCTTCAAGCGTCATAACATTGGACATATGGCACATGATTGTAACTTGACTTGGGCCCCTACACAAGCTAGAACCATGCCAAAGAAGAAAGTTACACAAGCATGGAGAAGGAAGAAAATTGAATCTAGAAGTCTCTTAAACACTCCAGCCAACAACACATGTTGTTGACCTGATGAAGTTATCCTTGATATTCCTAGTATTTGATGGGGAGACTCTGCCAAAAGGAAGATGATGCATATAGTTATGATGATTAAGCATTCTTGTAGAAGTTATGCATGAATGGGCCTTATGAAATCCTTTATGAGATATATTGAAAATAATTCTTTGATATATAATTTCTCAGGAATACTCCATTGAAAAACATCATCTCTTATCTATCGAATGGACTATTGTTGCAAATTTCTTCCATATAATCACTAAGAAGGTAATATTTCCTGAGCTAGAGGAGGTTGTGTAGAAAGGGGGAGTTGGTTCATCACACAAAGGAATGTAAGCACATCTATCATAAACCACATTTCCAAAAAGAAGAGCACCGTGACAGGGGGAGTAACTTACCTATGAAGAACTACTATTGATAATAAAAAACTTAACAGGGGGAGTACTTGGGCACCCCATTTTCCATTGATGTCAAAGGGGGGGAGAATGTTGGAAATGCAAGAATATTGCCATCAATGACAAATGGGGAGATTTTTAATCAAAGTTGTCATTGATGTCAATATGGCATCATTGAAGATGGCTAAACCCTATTTTCTTGGAATACTTAGCCTAATCTAGAATTGATTTTTGATGAATCCCTAAGAGCATTACCTTGAAAACCCTAACACCCTTAATAACCATGTCCTAATAGAAACCCTAATCAAACCCTAAGTATTTCTTCCTTGTTCCTTATTAATCCTAGCCCTATTGTTTGCTACAAGAAACCCTAAACCTAATCCTTGTTCCCTTCAAAATAAATTTAAACCGATGAAGAATTACTTAATTTATCTGATACAACCTATTCATATTCCTATGATGATAAACATTATTCTTATCCCTATGATGAAAATGCTTAATCCCTATTTATATTCATATTATTCTATTCCTATCTCCTATCTCTTTTTACTTCATAAAAGCCTATTCATATTAAAATCTTATTCAAAAGCCTCCTATTATTAATCCTAACTTATCCCCATCTCCTATACAAAACATTCACTTCCTAATCCTCGATGCATTGGTTGTCAAAATTATAACCATTAATCTATATATATATATATATATATTATATATATATATTATTCACTCCTTGAAAGTTTGGCTTCTATCTCCTTTGACATCGTCCCATTCACGACAAGGATTCACATATTACATTCACTATATATTCGCGCTATGATTTTTTCAACTTAGACTTCAGACATTAGATTCAAAAAAGACAAGAACATGTTCACATCTCGTGAACTTTTAGGGGGAATAAGAAGTGTTATATCTCAATTGGTGAAGCTATTTTACAGATTGATGTTTGGCCCAAAATTGTGGAATATCCCTCAAATTGTAGGACTATCTACAGGATTGTCTTTCAATCTCAATAGAGGATTGTTTCGCATCCTCATCGCAAACTGTCTTTCGAAAACACTACAAGATTGCTTTTCTATTAGTTCTCGGGCTGTTAGTTGGACTGTATTTTAACCTCACTAGAGATTTCTTCTTAGATTGCTTTTCAGGCTGGTTACAAAACAGACTCTCAGCCTTTGGACTATATTCTTTAGTACAAAACAATGATTTTTACAATAATAAGACTGAATTTAAGGTTCTAAATCTCGAGTTCATAATGATAATCCTTTTATATACTCGATTTTCAGTATACACTAAGACTGTGTCCATAATTTCGTTCCGCACAACTCTTTATACACGGACCAGGGTTATATATAGAACTCAGATTTTTCTATAATAAGAAGAAAACCACTAATTCATACTATTACTTAGACCCAAAATGTGCTTGCACATGTCATTTAGACCTCATAGTTATCAACTATAAGGATGTCTCTTGACATTCAAAAAAGTGATAGTAAGGACCGAATTGTTGTTTGAACAGTGACACAGTGTTTTTCCATAATCTTGCTTTAAACAGTGAAGAACTCTCTCTTGAGCATACAATTAAGTGAAGCCCATAATTGAGGACAACATAGTGAAGCAGAATGATTGAACAATGAAGTATATGGAAAGTGTTTAAACATTGAAGTCTTTAATTGAGCAATGAAGTCGTTTGGAAGTAATTGAACAGTGAAGAATTTTGATGAAGATATCATTGAATAATTCTTGGAGCAGACCTAATACATCATAATGAAGAATCTTGGAAAAGCATCTCGGAGTACCTTGAAGACATATTGAATATTTGTCAAGATCATTGGAGACCTTAATCACATCATGAGGTGACCTTGGAGAATTTGCTTGGGTACGATGAAGTGTGGTGTTGGTACCTTCTAATTGATAAGGTTATCATTAATGATGTACCGTGAAGTTGAATATTGACAAGGCTCGATGAAGAAGACTTGGGGAGTTGTGAAGTACAACCAAACATATTTTGACAAATAAAAGCTATAGGATTGGTGTCCTTGGAGTTGATGCTCCTAAAGTCAAGGTTGCTGCCTTGGATAAGATAGGGTCAAAGCCCTAGAGGTTGGAGCCTCACTAAAGTCCAAATAGGTGCTCGGCACATCCTAGGTTGGAGCCTAGGTGTCTTAATCAAGGGTTGGAGCCCTACCTATATTGTACTTGATTCTATAAAGATTATATTAATAAAAGAAGTTATTTCTATTGTTTTTTGTTCTAAATATAAGTGATCTAACTGGTAAAAGTAACAATTGAAAATAAATATTGATTCATCCCCCTCTCAGTATTTCCAATAGACAACTACTAATTAGGGGAATTTTGAGGTTTAAAATGGGCCTCCTAAGGAAATAATAAAATAAGATAAGATTACATCATCAAAGTTTATAGGGAAAAAACAAAAAACTATTTTTTCAACTCATATTTTCAACTTCTATCCCTATGGGTTTACTCAAATTTCAAGGGGAAGCACTCGTTGGATGAAAATTTTGATTCCTCATCCAAGGAGTCCCGTGTGGTGCATATTTTCGATGGACCCTACTACACGAAAAATGAGAAATACATGAAAAACTTGATTGCAATCACGTTTTTTCATGCATTTTTCATTTTTTATGTATTAGGGTTTATCGAAAGTATGAAACATGGGTACTCCTTGTATGAGGAATTAAATTTTGCATCCAATGAGTACTCCCGCTCGAAATTTGAGTAAAATCTCACAAAGATAAGTTGAAAATATGAGTTGAAAAAGTAGTTTTATTATTTCATTATTTTTTAATTTTTTTACTTTATTACTCCAAAAATGGTGAGTCATTCACCATGGTTGACATCATCATTTTGAATCATATTGGTTCTTATAAAGTTTATTTTGGTTGCACATTTTTCTTAGGAGGCCCATTTTAGACCTCAAAATTTCCCTAATGTTTGCAAAGAGAACATATCCACATTCTTTCTACTTTATATGTAAGTGAAAAATTCAAACCAACAAAAAGAAATTATTTATTTTGTTCCAGTTCACTGGGTTAAAGGTAGTGATGTTTTCTATTCTTGAAGAAGTGGTGTAAGTAGATATATCTAGGAATTTTGAGAACCTAAGCATTTAGCTTTATTTTAGTATTAATCAATGCTCAAATATAGATTGTCAATTCACTTAATCCCACCATCTATTTTATGTTAGTATACAAACAATGCTAAAATATGAGAGTAGTGTGACTCTTCAACTTATGGATACCATATTTTATGAAACAGGGAGGAAAGGAAAAAATTATTTTGTCTTGCGAGTAATGGAGAATTTATGTAGTATCCTTTTACTTTTATGTGACAGTGGCACAAGAGGCTAGTAAAAACATGACACTAGTCTAGAAATAACAAACACAACTAGGAATGGCATTTATGATGTGTTTCACCTAGAAATTCACTATTGGCCTGCTATATCTAGTAATTAGCGCTACTATCACCCTTTATCATATACTCACTTTCTCTGGCAAAGTTAGATTCACACTAGAAAGAGCACCAACGTATCCTTCTTCTTTTGTGCAAGGATATTTTTATGAGATGGGTTGGGATTGTAGACAAAACCTGCCTAATGTTATACTTAGTAGCCTTAAAACATGAGCTAATTTGTTTCATTGGAATACAATGAGTATGATAATTCTTAAACCCTAGCAGAAGTTTCTGAAGTATGTCATCACCCATTTCAGGGAACTTATTGTGATTTCTATGGGACATAGTGTTTTTCTCTCTTTACCGATAAGTGCAAGGTGATCCTTTCATATAAAACTTATTAACGTATTTGAGAGGAATAAATATACCTAGTTGGGAAATCTTGTTAATACAATCCCAACTCGCTGGTCTTCAAAAGGGAGAATTTTATGAATCATCGAGTAATCTAGACAAACTTGTTTTAATATAATGTTTGCATGTTTTTTCATTGTAATTTAACATACTCTAAAAAGATATTCATAATTTCACTTTAATTGAAAGGGTGTATAGTGAATCTCATGACCCATTAGACATTGGATACCTCAGTAGTCCATATATTCATCTTCATGTATCTCTCTCTCACTATGTGTCTGATCATATTTCAAATAAGAAAATTTTTGTGGAGGTTCTGCAATGTATGTGCTGGAAAAAATTTCAATTTTGTGCATGGTCACAACTTATACAAACTAAATAAAATTCTACTGGGGAAGAGCCATACTTTATCTCATATTATGTGGGAATTTTTGAGTGAAGTGGTTAAGTTTGTTCAAATTTTAGAGAGCCAACCTTTGTACATATTCGGCTGAGTTTCTTAAAGAGCGGAGGACCAAAATTATATCTCCAAACTACTGGTCAATAACCCTCATTTTGAGTGCATACTTGAGATCTTAATAAATTATTTTCATACTCTAATCTCATGGTTCATATGCTAGAAAAAACAGGGGCAAAGTCACTGCATTTCCCAGAGTTTTTCTATTGGTGGAAGTTAGATAACTTACCATATTGAAGAAAATTATTCTAAACTCAAATTTCATTGCAAAATATAACTTAAATTTACATAATCCAAAAAAATCATAAAAAATCCCAAATAGATTGTCTTGATTCCTTTGTGGCATTCAATATTGAGCCTTTCTTGTATTATCGATTTCACCTAGTTTGAACTTATTATTGTTTCAATGCTTGATTCTCAGATAATAGTTTATTTTTGAGCACACACTAGCCATCCTTCCCCAAACAAATACCTTGGTCAATGCTTGGGAAAATAAAACTAGTAAATAAGCTACGCTAAATAGGTAGCACAGGTTAAAACACACATCTTCCGGGTCTATTACTATAGCGCTCAAGGCAAGGACTTGTTGTCCCACAACTCCCCTTGTTAAAAGTTGTTTTTTATTTAATGTCACAGATGGAAATGCTTATATCGAAACATGAAATTTATGAAAGTATTAGATCTCATTTAAAATGGAGACATGTGGATGATGCGATTAGTGAAAGTGATATAAAGTCACCTTGTAATTTATTATTATTATAGATAGTTAATAAATGTGAAAAAAATGGTATTGGAGGTTTATTAAAAAGGCCTCACATTTGTGTATAAGAAAAATTATTGAAGATTTTATGAATGTAAGAAGCTTAAACCAAATCTAATTTTTAAATTGAGAGAAACCAAAGCCAATTTGTAAGTTTAGAGAGAGTGTATATGTGAGTGAAAATTATTCCTTATATAGTGAAGTCAAAGCCAAAGTCAAAGTAAAGTTGAGGATGCAACATTGAAATCAAAATCCAAGTTCAGATCTAAGGTGCATGATCAATGTTAACCAACATATTTATCATTATTGTATGGGTGCATCATCAGTTCAACCTAACACCCTATGTTTATTGTGCTCATTATTTGGCAAGCGAGTCTGAATTTTTATAAATTTTAGAGAGGACAAACAAGAAGATACAAATTGTGAATCATGAAATTGAAATACTACAACAAGGTTTTTATGATGATTTGCAAGAGATAGACATTTTACAAAAGAAAAATAATTCCATGATAGTGAAATTTTCAAAACTTAGATCAAGAGATAATGAACTCACTACACAAAACATTAACATATTAGAGGAAAGATTGACATCACTAAATCAATGGGTAGATAATATTTTCAAAATTCAAGATCAGGAGCACAAATTGATAGAATTGTTGTAGTGGCCAAATAAAATATGTTATTAGAACTTGAAAGTGAAGTCAAACAATGATATTAACAAAAAGCAAAGTGTGATGCAGTTTGTGATACTAATGATCTCATTCAAAAGATTGATGGTTCTATTGATAATTTCCATTTTATTGATGATAATAATTTTGATGTATATATTCCTCTCTCTTCTTTTGAAGCTCCAAATGATGATCATCATAATATTTCTAAAGATGATGATGGAGTAGGTTATTTTGAAAAGCACACAAAAGGAATTGATGCTAAAGTTTTGAATAAAATGGGGTATAAGATGGAAAGGGTTTACATAAAGGAGTTCAAGGAATCTATAAGCCCATACAAATATGTGTAAGACTAAAAAATGAAGGCCTGTGTTATGAAGGTCAAACAAGTAATGCATCTATAAAATTTATGAAAGGAGAAAATTTGAAAACAAATGATCCATATACAAGTAGTTCTAAATTGAATCAAGCACAAAAGCAAGAACAACTTTACGGTCATTTTGGCAAAAAAAAACATGTACAAGCTAAATGTTGGAACCTCCATCCTTGTAGCATTTTTAGCCTTACAAATCATGATCATCATAAGTGTTGGAATAGAGAAATATCAAATCCTTGTATACAAGTGCAATGTGGTTGGATAGATGTTTTATGATGACAAAAAAATACTTCTATGTTGAAAATGTTTTATAGGGTCAAGTATTCAAATCTACAACAATATCTCCATGTAAATTTCATGAGGAATTTTATCGTCGAAATTCAAACATGTTTAGGAGTTATTATTTTATTAAATTATTTCTTGATTCAAATGAAGCATGGGAATTCTACTTGTAATGGTTCATGGTAATACAAAAAACACTTTGTAGAGAAGATTCATAGTCAACAAAGAAACTAATTCATTTTTAATGGTCATTCAAATCCACTCTATGTAATGAATGGTTTGTAGTAATATAAAACCACTTGGTGGTTAGAAATAAACTTAAATAAGCTCAAAATTGTAATGGTTAGGGGTGGGCCAAGAAAACCTTGACTATGATGGATAACCCATAGAAAAAACATGGAAAGGTTGATGGTAAGCTAAAGAAATCCTTGTCATGAATATGATGTAGTTGGATAATTGACTCAATGTGTATAATTATCAAATAAATATGTAGAACATATTGATACAAAAATACAACAACAATTGAAAATCAATAACACCGAAGATGATACAAGGTGTAGAAGACTAAAGATGAAGACAACTCTAGACATATATATTCAATCATTAGTATACATTAAGAGGGTGCATGAAGGATTGGTTCATACTTATGATATAATGAAATAATTATAATATATTAATGAAAGTAGAATTACTATAGAAGTGTATGTATGAGGAGAATGAGAGAAGTTAGGGATGAAAATTACATAAAATGTGCTCAGATATTTATGGATATATTCATTAAGATATTGTGGAGATAGTTATGGAGATGGTTGAACCATTGCTCATATTAGAAACATTTTTATAAGAACCTAAATGTTGTATTATGAAGCCTCATGTATTGTATTCATGTAACTAAGAGAGTGGTATGTATTCTTGTAAATTAATACAATGTGACCATTCAAAGTATATTATTGTTATTAGTGCAAGTATATATGTGTAAATGTTTATCACAACTACTCATAATGTTGACACTACTAGTGACCAAAATCCTCCCTAAATTGGGAGGTATGATGTAAATTGGATCATCATATTATTTTTCATCTATCTTGATATTTTTAAAATGGAAAAAATTGGAGGATTTCTCTTTGACAAGCATTCTAATGGTAGGTCCTAGTATATAAAATATTAGTTCCCTAAATACTAGTGAATCCCCCATTACTATTGTCATTGTAGCCCTTATTGATATTGTTGTGCCTCCATCGTGCCCCATAGAAGCCCTCTATTGTTATTTTTTGTGCCCTTATATTATTATTGTTATGACGACTTTGATTATATTGTGACCCCTTAGACTCCTATATATAGAAAGGAGGTTTTGTTATTTGTATCATCCAAGAATTGTTCATTTGTGTAATGTAAAGTAGGCTCCCCCCTCGAAGAGATTGATTTCTAAGGCATTGATCTATATTTTCTATCTTTTGTGAACTCGTTTCATAACATTTGGTATCAGAGCTTTGGATTCTAAGGTTTCACTGCTCCAAACAGGTCAATGTGGAATTTTCACTATAAATTTTTCTCTACAAAGTTTCAGAAGCTTAAAAAACAAACCCACTTGAGAAGAACTCATTCGGAGCCTTAGGTCCAAATTTAAGAGCTTATCTCGCTATATTTCCAGAGATATGATCTGAGGAAGTTGGGTTTTGCAGACTCCCAAATTACATTCCAAACATGTGACCTTGGGAAAATCGTCATAACTTTCTCTCCGAGCATCATATTTAAATTTCATCAGAATTTACAGAAATAGGACAAACTGTAGCTTTCTGTGTATCATTTTCAGATCTGAATGTTGAAACAGCGACACGTGGCACGTTGTACAAGTTTTCTCTACTAAAACATTATCTAATCAGGTCATCTTGGGAGATGAGGCATAAATCTTTCTTGGAGAATCCAATTTTGATCAGATTGATGGTATTCAAAAGAGAATTCAAAGGGCTATCGTAGGAAGATATTTCATACGTTGGAGATCTGTAATTATATAGATACAATAGATTTAGTATCAAGCTTCTACAAAGAAAACAATGTGTGTAGTATTTTTTAAATTTTGCATAAGTTTGGGTTGAAAATTTAGTTTGAAGTTCAAAGGGCTTAGTGAAGCATAATTATCATTAATTGATGCCCCGAAGAAAGAAAATGGAAACACCTAGTAAGCAATATGAAAGCTCTAGCATGACTCATGAAGAAGAGGAATAAATGCAACATGACACTTCAAAATTACGAGACCAGGTGCAAGAAATTTCACTCTCACAAAAGGTAACAGAGGCTAAGATTTATGCTTTAAGGAAAGGCATGGAAGCTAAGATAAATGGCAAGGAAAATAATATGAATGGAATGGAAGTTAAGATGGATGGAATGGAAGCTACTATGGATGGCATGAAAGACAACATTGAATATTGGAAGAAAGACATGGAAGGTTGGAAGGAAGGTGTGACAAAGTTGCTACAAGAAAGGCTTCCTAATGGCGAAAAGGTAATAGAGGAAACTCATAATGAGAAAGAAAGAAATGTTAATCATGATTCGAAGAATGGAAACATTGAACATTTGAAGAAATACATGGAAGGTTTAAAGGGAGGTTTGACAAAGTTGCTACAAGAAAGGCTTCTTAATGGCGAAAAGGTAGTAGAGGAAACTCATGATGAGAACAAGATAAATGTTAATCATTATTTCATAGACTCTAACATTGAAACAAAGACCCACCACGTTCCAAAGATCGATATGAGGAAGTTTGATGCCAAGAAACCCATAACATGGATACTATAGATGGAGCAACACTTCGATCTCCATAATGTGCAAACACACGAAAGGTATGCATTGCAACTTTATATTTGGAACCAAATCAATTTGTATGGTATCGATGGCTTTGCTCTCATAAACATATTGTCACTTGGGCAATTTTTATGGAATAAATTATACCACATTATGAGGATACATAAAGCAATGTTTTTTTAGCCAATCGATAAGCCTCAAACAAAAAGGTTCAATGATGGAGCACAATGGCGACTTCCAAAAATTGACTATAAGGGTAAAAGATATTCCACAAGAGCATAGGATTGATGTGTTCATGGGAACTTTAAAGGATAAAATCCAACATGAGGTTCGCCTTTGGGAACCTAACTCATTGGAGAAGGAATTCAGGTTGGCAAGAAAAATGGAAAGCATAATTATGGCAACAAGGAAGGCTGCCACAGACAAGTATAAGGATGGAAGTGTTGTTTCCCCTATCCTTCCACAACCTACAAGGTTGACACCCCAAAAATTCGAAGAAAAAAGAGCAAAAGGGCTTTGTTGCAATTGTGATAGCAAATACACTAAAGGTCATCAGTGTGTTAAGAAGAAATTAGCTTACATAGATTGTGAAGAGGAGGAAGAAAACGAACAAGAAATGTCAAAAGAAGAGGATATACACCAGGAACAAACCATAGAGAAAGAAGAAATGAATCTGAATATATCTTGTAATGCATTGGCTAGAATTACCACTTCTCAAACTATTAAGATAGAAGGACATATTAAGAAGAAAAAGCTAATAGTGTAGATTGATTCAGGAAGTAACCATAATTTTATTCATTGTAATATAGCCAAGGAATTGAATTGCTTCCTATATCCAACATGAGAGTGTCAAGTGATGGTTGCAATTGGAGGAATTGCAAATTGCTCTAGAATGTGCAATAATATCAAGTTATCCATGGGAGAGTATGTATTAAATAGCCCAATGCTTTCCATTCCAATGGGTGGTGTTGTTGTTGTACTAGGAGCCCAATGGCTACAATCCTTGGGTGCAATAACTTTTAATTTTCAAGAACTTTTCATGAAATTTTCTTCAAAAGGAAAGGAATTTGAATTAAGAGGTATTTCAGGGAAACTAGGAAAGATAAATAGCTCTAATGTAATGAAAATTCTTCTAAAAAAAGAAAAACGAGGCTCAATTGCACAATTATGTTCACTAGAGGTTACCACATCAAAATCATCTATTTCTTCAGATCTCCAAAATGTCTTGGACAATCATTCCAAGCTATTTGAGACTCCCAAAGGTCTCCCACCTATTCATGATCATGATCATGCCATACATTTGATTCTAGGAAGTGTTCCTCCAAACATCAAGCCTTACAGATATCCCTATGCCAAAAGGAGTGAAATTGAATGTATGGTTGTAAAAATGCTAGATGCTGTTATAATTCAACCCAGTCAAAGTTATTTCTCTGCTACAGAAGTATTGGTGCACAAGAAGGATTGATCATGGAGCATGTGTCCGAATTATGGGGAGCTCAAAAAGCTCACTATTAAAGATAAATTTCCCATTCCTATCATTGATGAACTATTTTCTTTTTTGTAAGCTGGGGCGGGACTCTCTGATTTACATGTCCATTATGTACCACTCTATGGGGGAAGGGTAGCCCAAGATTTGAACCCAAGACTTCCGGTTCGGTGAGACTTCATTTCCACGGCCCTTGCTGCTTGAGCTACCCCATGTGGACTATCATTGATGAACTATTGTATGAATTGCATGGATCAATTTACTTCACCAAGTTGGTTGTTTTTTCAGGATATCATCAAATCAGAGTGAAGACTAAAGAAATTCAGAAAAAAATATTTAGAACTCATGAGGGTCATTATGAATTTTTGGTCATGCCTTTTGGCCTTACTAATTCACCTTATACATTTCAAGGTTTGATGAATTCCATTTTCAAACCCTTCCTTAGAAAATTTGTATTAATATTTTTTGATGATATACTAATCTATAGCAAGTCTGGAAGGATCATTTTCAACACATTGACAGGGTGCCCAAACTATTGGAGGAGAAACAATTATATGAAAAAATCTCCAAATGTTTCTTTGGAGTACAAGAGGTGGAATATCTAGGTCATATTGTATCTCATGAAGGTGTTAAGGTAGACCCTAGCAAAATTTAATCTATTAAGGAATGGAAAATCCCCACATCCATAAAGTATTTGAGAGGACTTCTCTGGTTGGCAGGGTATTATTGCAAGTTTGTTAAGAATTATGGGAAAATAGCAACACCTCTAACAACATTATTGAAGGAAGATTCATTTTTATGGACTCCAAAAGCAACGAGGGCCTTTGAACATCTTAACGAGGTAATGTGCCAAGCACCGGTCTTAGCTACACTGGATTTCACAAACACCTTTATTGTGGAATGTGATGCCTCAGGAAATGGAATTGGTGTTGTTTTAATTCAAGAAGAAAGACCCCTGTATTTCTAAAGTCATCCAATCAAAGGAAAGTATCTACACAAAGCTATTTGTGAGAAGGAAATGTTGGAAATACTACATGCACTTGAGAAATGGCAACCCTACCTAATGGCGACCCTACCTACGGATCATGATAGTCTTAAATACTTTTCAGAACAAATATTATCTTCAAAAGAGAAGAAAAATGGGTCACAAAGATGTTGGGTAATGGATTTGAAATCATATACAAAAGAGGGAAGCAAAATTTTGCAGGAGATGCACTCTCAAGAAAGGATGAGGATGTGGAAGCATTGCTTTGTGCCATTTCTATTATCCAACTAGATTGGATAAATGAAGCAAGGGATGAATGGAAGAATGACGAAGAAGTGTGGGAAATTATTCAAAAGTACAACAAGATCCCAGGTTATCTCGTACATTTAGCTGGAAAAATGATTCATTATGGTACAAAGATCACTTATACCTATGTCAGAATTCCCAACTCCAACAAAAGATTATTATGAAATTGCACGCCTCTCCCTTAGGAGGGCACTCAAGATTTTTAAAGACTTACCACAAGGTTAAGAAGGAATTTTTTTGGGATGGACTTAAATATGATATTAAAAAGTTTGCAGCGGAATGTTTGGTTTTCCAATAAAATAAATTTGAAACAATTAAGACCCCTGGTCTATTACAACCTTTATCCATTCCAAGTCAATGTTCGGAGGAGGTTTCAATGGATTTTATCACAAGTTTTCCCAAGTCTGAAGGAAAGAGTGTGATCATGGTGGTAGTTTATAGACATACCAAGTATGCTCACTTTTGTGCATTATCTCATCCATTTAAAGCCAATACAATTTCTACTACATTTATGCAAACAATTCAAACGCTACATGGAAACCCAAAGATTATTGTAAGCGACAGAGATCCCATTTTCACTGGAAATTTTTGGACAAAATTATTTTCTTGCCTTGGTACTCAGTTAGCTCATACTCATCTTATCATCCTCAATATGATGGGAAAAATGAGATAGTAAACAAATGTTTGGAAGGATATCTTCGTTTCTTTGTATCTCATAAACAATCACAATGGGTCAAATGGTTGCCTCTGGCTGAATGGTGGTATAACACTTCCTTCCATATTGCAACAAAAATGGCCCCATTTATGGCACTTTATGGATATCACCCACCGTCCATAAAATCATATTTAAGAGATAATTCTAATGTTCAATCAATGGAAGATCACATTGAGCATCAATAACAGGTTCTCCAACTCTTAAAGGATAACCCAACTTTGGCACATAATAGAATGAAACAACACGGAGATCAACATCACAACAAAAGAAGTTTTGATGTAGGTGACTAGGTATTTCCATGGGTACAACCATATAAATAAATGTCCCTCAAGCAATCTAAGAAGGGTAATAAATTATCATCCAAGTATTATGGTTCGTACAAGGCATTGCAAAAGATTGGTATTATGGCATACAAATTGGAGCTTCCTGCAGCTTCCTAAGTGCACTCAATTTTCCATGTTTCATGCTTAAAAAAGGTCATTGGTCATAAGCTCCCTTTTCAAATAATATTTCCAAAACTTGACGAGAAAGGAAAAATCATATTGCAATCTGAAGTATCACAGAAATAAGAACTCCACAGTTATGAAATCGACCTATTTCAGAGTATCTCCTTAAGTGGAAGAACTTACCCACTAAGACTTCCACATGGGAGGATGATAATTTTATACAGAAGAATCTGTAACTACTCAAGCGTTGAGGAAAACACTTTTTTTAAGGAGAGGAACATGTTAGGTCACTAAATACTAGTGATTCCCCCATTACTATTGTCATTTTAGCCCTTATTGTTATTGTTGTGCCCCTATTGTCCCCATTGTGCCCCATAGAAGCCCAATATTGTTATTTTTGTGCCGTGATATTATTATTGTTATGTCAGCTTTGATTATATTGTGACCCCTTAATCTGCTATATATATAAAGGAGGTTTTGTCATTTGTATCATCCAAGAGTTGTTCATTTGTCTAATGTAAAGGAGGTTTCCCCCTCGAAGAGGCTGATATCTAAGGTGTTGATCTATCTATTCTATATTTTGTGAGCTAGTTTCATAACATAAAATTAGGATTTGAGATATTTTAGAGCCATTTTAAGCGATCAAATTAAATTAGACATAGTACCACATGGAATTTATATACACTTAGATACCTTTCTAACGTCAAACTAATGTTGATAAGAGATGGTATACAAAATTCTTGGCTCTTGCAAGTTGACTTACCCTATCGACCACCATGGTATGAGATAAAATCACATCAACCACTAGTATTCATGCATAGGGGACTAGCCACGTGTAGACTTTCGAGAATATTCTAGAAGGTCCAAATTCTTAACTATAATTGAGGATCGAAGAGGCTAAAAACTTATCTTTAGATGGATAGTCGGATGTGATAAATAACATGTCTATAGGAGGGGTTCTATTTGATGTCATTACATTTATTATATATTTGAGTGGTGCATCTAGTAATGGGAAGTTAGAGAGTAGAATATAGGGGATAAGATTCTATAATCAAAAGCCACATGAAATGAAATTTGGGGATATTTTAGTGTAAGTTTCGATGTATAAATCATAATGTCATATTATTATGTATAAGATAACTCGATATGTATTTAGTTGACAAAGAAAAACATAATTGAATTTCACTTCAACAGCAAGATACCTTATAAGAAGGAAATAGGAAGAGAGTGAAGGTCTGGAAGGAGAGGTCATAAAAATGGCCTCATTGCATGTAATGGTTCTTCTTAATGGAATCCTTCTCTCTCTCTCTCTCTCTCTCTCTCTCTCTCTCTCTCTCTCCATTTTTTTGTGATGTATTCAATTCTTGCATTTTTTAAAATGATATTTTGATCAATTTCATCACCAATTGTATGATTTATCTCGTCCTCTCTTGGCATTCAATATTTCTTGATATTATTCCCAAAATATCAAGATCATTGATATCAAAGTAGTTTATCACTCCATGGGAACAAAGGTTTGAAGCATATTTTGGTTTCAAATTTTTGCAACAATCTCTAATTTCCATTTGGAACCTTTGGAGTCCATTTTTTGGGTCATACACTGTAAGTATCACCATTGGCCCATAATAATTACAATTTTTTCTACCCAAATCTCATTGGGATAGTGAGATAATGGGACTCTAGTCAAGGTTTAATACTAAAAATTGTTTTACAATTATTTACAACATTTTCTTACTATGGAGGAGAGAAAGCTATTTATAATAGACATATACAAAAAAATTGAAGAAAAAAATGTTTACAGTGGTTAAATAAAGGAAAAGAAAAAACTAGAAAAATAATGATATACATTGTTGAAGGTTAATAAATTGAAATTAAAAGAAATAAACAAAAAACCATTGAGTTATTTTACAAGCATATTTCTAAAAAATCGACACCATGTTAGCCATAAGACGACATAGGTATGCTTATGCAATTTGATTTAAGTTAAATATTAATTTCAATTGTTAATATTAGTTAAATATTCTCTCAAAAAGAATAAATTATAAAGATAATCCATTGGAGAAAATATGCCAAAAATATGAGTGATTAAAATTGTTGATTTTATTAACAAAATGAGAGTACAACATATCATTTCAGCCCATTTCTATGAAAATAAGGACCATAAATCACTTTAAAATTTCTAAGATGTAATGAAATTCATATATAGATACCCAAAATGGAAAATAATCAAGCGAGATGAAATGTTAGGAAGCATAGGCTCTTTTGATAAGATTGAACAACAATGTTTTCTACAAAAATTAAACTATAGAACATTGATATAAAAGGAATAGCAAGCCTTCTAACAACAATAACGATCAAAGCGTGGGGTTGGGTTACACTTTTCAACAAGGGAAAAATGGAGGGTGCGATTAGGTGAAAAAAAGAGGGCTTGATCGACAATTTTAAGTGCTCGATCGAGCCATGTTTAAGCACTCAATCGAGCTCCTTGAGCACTAAAAAATAGCTCGATAAAGAGTTTAAAACAATCCCTGATTGACCATCAAAAACATGCAACTATGGTATGCGCATGTTATTTTCATAGACCATGGGATAAACAAGATCTTGTCTAAGGTATCACAGCTCAATCGAGTGATTGGACCATGGAGAAACCCAACAAACCTCGCCAACAATCCTGCGAATGTCCTAGAGGCTCAAGCCAAGGTAGTTTTCCTATCCTTTTTGTTTTTTTTATTTATTTTTTCTTGCAAAATAAAATAAATTAATTTGAAAAAAAAAATTACCATACAGAACCATGAAAACCACAAAAATGCACCAAAAACACCCTTCCAAACAACTAAGAACAACATAGAAAACCACAAAACCACCAAGAAAATGCTTCAAAACCATCAAAAGAACTATAGTTTAGGTTTTAAATATTTTTCTTACTTGCAATTTGGTAGCATGCTTATTATGAATATTTTTTTATTTTCAATGGTAAAAACGTTATTTTCTAACTATTTTGGGTTTTAACGTTTTTCGTTAGGAATTTAGTGAAACATTTTTTTTGTTATTTAAAATTCATTTTGAATTTTGAACAAATTTGACCAAAAATATACCCCAAAAAACTCCAAAACAAAAACCACCAAGCTATAACCAATAAACCCATAAATAAGGAGCTTGAGATAGACATGATGAATATGATTACTCATGGTGAACCTCTATTTATCAAATAATATTTTTTATT
>APFE030231503.1:140640-207434 GCA_000404065.3 Pinus taeda
CAAGTTTTAACGATGCATCATTGATAGTTACATTAAATCCATCATGAAAAATACATTTAAAGTGATTAAAAGCATTTTGACTATTTTCTAATTTATACCATATTGTTTCATTATGTAGTGTATTGTACAAGAAACATCGTCTTCGTGTGCTTGCACCTAGTACATGTCATGTGTCAAAGTCAAACATTATAAGAACTTAAAGTATATTGGTTTATTTGGTTGGCATTGAATTTTATTAGTTTTGAAATATGTTTATTTCAATTTTTTACATATATATTTACATATTTATTCCCTATGAATAAAGTGAATTTTTTAGAAATGGGAAAAATTGCAAAGGTAGATCTTATCACTTCTTTTGATTATGTTTACATGGAACTCAATACTTTTGTTGAAAAATTATGAAAAAATGAACTCTAAATTTTGGGACTTTAGGCTATGTTATTCTACTTGAGTTTAGAAATGCTTTTCTTGTCAACATATTTCTAAGTCTGTTGTAAACCTTTGAGCACTACCGGGGGAGTGAATAAGTAGTGTCTATTATTTAACAATTTTACCAATCATTACTTCTCTTACTAAATCATGCATATAACTAGAAACATATTATATCATCACATAAATCTAACAATGTAAGAAGTTAAATAAAAAAATATGAGAGAAACAAAATCATCAACACAACCATAAAAACCATCACACAATAGACACAAGATATCTGGTGGAAAACCCTTCACTGGGAAAAAAAACACTATTGTTGTTGTTACAGTGCTCTGAATCTTCTATTAAGAAAAATATGTCTACTGCATGGATTTGTTGACTCTGGTCACCATGGAGATTGGACCTCATATACAATCAGCTGACTTTGAATAATCGGGAGACTCAATTCTATTGATCATCTCAAAATATTATGTTCTCCATGGATCTATGAACTACCATCTGGTGAACACCACCACAATCAATTGATCCTCACCCAAATCTGATTGGACTATCCAACAACCATTGGATAGATAAATTGTTCCTTTGGTTAAAACTTCATTATCACTACTCCACATTCATGAAGTAACTTCTCCTCAACTCTATGTGTACCTACTTTCATCTATTTTCTAATTGTATCCCAAGAATTTATGCTCAAATCGATTCAATTATGCAATATGACCTCTAGCAGCAAGATAATCTCATCATTCGAAAATCACCAAAATCATATGCTCTCACATAAGAAAAATAGTGGCCATAATCCATCCAATATAACATCCAAAATAAAACTCATAATAAACCCTCACACCAAAGTATGAATGTTGCATAATACAATAAAAAACATAGGACACTATGGATATGTGCCAAATGCATTAGCATCTCCTACAAAAACATGTGTGAGAGTCACTAATATGGAGCTCGATCAATACCAAACTTTGCTACAGCTCTCTCCATCACTGATTTGAAATCCATAGATTTGAATCAATAATGTGCTTCAGGAAATAGATCTACTCATACTATTTCCATGAGAGATCATACAATGAAGCAATCAATCTCATTATGGATATGAAGCATACTCTCACAATGCACCCTTCTCTAACTCACTATCACATTTAACTCACACACAACAAGCTCCAAAATGATGAATATAAAATATGTAGGGAAAATTTAAGCTTGGGGCTAGGATCAACAGTGCACAAATTGGACCAAATTAATCCACTAAGACCACTGCTTGTGCAGTAAATGAGTTCACATCATTTGAGGACCTTTTCAAACCATTTCCAACCTTTTCAACTAATTCTAGAAGCCTCTACGAATTTCCGTGGTAATTTAATTCCAAACAACACAAGGAATGCAGAGAAAATTTTGTGAAATCCCTCAGTAGCATGAAAAAAAATGGATTAAGTCAACTAGAACCACTAGTTTCTCCCATAGGCCTATCGACTAGTGATTGGGTCCTTTCAGTTTCTCCCACATGCTTGCCTCCATGTGACTGGAGCTAGAGATGAAGAAAAACATCATTCCTTCACCTCATAACCTCTGCCACTTGTTATATCACCTTCTCCAGGATTTGTACAAGCCTCCAAACCTCTCATATAACCTATGAAACATCTTCTAGTGGATCTAACATGACTCTCAAATGTCACCACCAAATTACCAAGAAGGAAAACAAACAATGTTGGCAAGAGTGAAAACAAGTCATGTACACTCCAACAATCATCTCCATAAGTTGCAACACCTCTGACAGAATTGAAATACTCTGTAGCACATCTCCATCATCAAACGTAAGGCCATCTGTTATAGACATTTTTGGGAATGCAACCCCAATCACAAATTTCCATAAACCAAGGGCTCCTAAGTCCCTAAAGTGTTTCTTCACTGGTGCAGGAGCATCCAGCACCCTTAGAAAAAGGGAAGAATCCAAGTGGAGCAAGGAGAACGTGGACCAGTGAAGCTGAACGAAGGGAGAAAAACAGAGGAAAGTCTGCTTTAAAGAAAAAAAACAGATTTAAAGTATATTTAAAGCGGATAGACTTCCTATTGTTAACAGCCATGCACGCTTTTTGGAGAGCTTTCGGTTGGAGGAAAATCAGGAGAGGATCGGATCGATCCTTCCTATCTAAGGCTTTTTATATAAATGTAATGTGATAGGGGTGGAAATATATATATATCTGTTTGGTGAGGAAAATTGTGAGTGAGCAAGATGTAGTCGAGTGTGAGCTCGTTTCTAAGGCTGAAAGGCCTTAATTTGTAACTGTTTGTATAGTATATAAAAGCCTGCTCAAGTGTTGTGTACGCCTATGTGTATTTTATAAAAAAGATAAATCTTGTATTATGAGTTTGTTGATCGACATCGATCACTTACAGGATCGATGGTGGTCTAATATCGTTTAAACGTTATATGTGATTGTCTATTGAAGGAAGAGGTTAAAGGGACTGTAGATATTTTGAAGACAGCGTACAGCGTAGGAAAAAATGGATATCGAATTGTAAAATTCGATGTCAAACTGGTGATAAAGGCGTTGTTGAATTGGACCTTACGCTGATCAAGGAATAAACTGGAGCTGCATTTAATTATAAAGGCGGAAGCTGTGTTCATTATAAAGTTTGTGATTGGCCCATGGAGTCAGCAGTCATTGAACAGCATTAAGAAGTGACCAGCGGAACAGTTAGTCAAAGGCGGTGGCAACGGGTGGAGTTGGGTGGATCGGCGGATCTGCCGACATATATAGAGACGCCCATATTATATCTTAAAATCCACATATTGTTGTGTATTGTATTATGGTTGAGCGTAGAGTCTTAATACTTAGCATGTATATTGTTTATTTGAAATGATTATGTAGACTCCTGTGTATGGATAGCATGATTTTAATGAAGGTCCATGTCTATGAGTTAAAAGGTTTTCAATTTAAACCGCTTCTGTTTAGGTTTGTGGGCCATAACCCACAGGCCCAGGTTCGAGTTTTTAATGGAATTGGGGTTTTGGGCTTACCCCAAGATCACATCCCATCAGTTTGGTATCAGAGCAGTAAAAGATTCTGCGAAAGGAGGTACAGTTGTTAATGAAGTATGAATAGGTATGGTCTTTATATTTTGTATAGGTAGCAGTAGAGGAAGGTGAGAATATTGCAATAGCCTAGAGCGTTTACCAAAAGACCAAGTCCAGAGGAGAGCTTGGTGAGGTAAGAGGCAGCAAGGAGGACTTTTTGTTGCAAAGGTAGATTGCAGCTCACAAGTCAAAGATAATACGAAGACCAGGAGAAGCATATGACCAGGAGGTCATAAATTTTTGTGCCTCGAGAGTCTGATGTAGGAGCATCCAACACCCTTAGAAAAAGGGAAGAATCCAAGCGGAGCGAGGAGAATGTGGACCAGCGAAGCTGAACAAAGGGAGAAAAACATATTTAAAATAGATTTAAAGTGGATAGACTTCCTATTGTCAACATCCATGCATGCTTTTTGGAGAGCTTTCGGTTGGAGGAAAATCAGGAGAGGATCGGATCGATCCTTCCTATCTAAGGCTTTTTATATAAATGTAATGTGATAGGGGTGGAAATATATATATCTGTTTGGTGAGGAAAATTGTGAGTGAGAAAGATGTAGTCGAGCGTGAGCTCATTTCTAAGGTTGAAAGGCCTTAATTTGTAACTGTTTGTATAATATATAAAATCCTATTCAAGTGTTGTGTACGCCTATGTGTATTTTATAAACAAGATAAATCCCGTATTGTGAGTTTGTTGATCGACATCGATCACTTACAGGATCGATGGCGGTCTAATATCGTTTAAACGTTATATGTGATTGTCTGTTGAAGGCACAGGTTAAAAGGACTGTAGATATTTTGAAGACAACGTACAGCGTAGGAAGAAATGGATATCGAATTGTAAAATTTGATGTCAAACTGGTGATAAAGGCGTTGTTGAATTGGAACTTACGTTGATCAAGGAATAAACTGGAGCTGCGTTTAATTATAAAGGCAGAAGCTGTGTTCATTATAAAGTTTGTGATTGGCCCATCCAGCTAGCAGTCGTTGAACAGCGTTAAGAAGTGACCAATGGAACAGTTAGTCAAAGGCGGTGGCAACAGGTGGAGTTGGGTGGATCGGTGGATCTGCCGACATATATAGAGATGCCCATATTATATCTTAAAATCCACATATTGTTGTGTATTGTATTATGGTTGAGCGTGGAGTCTTAATACTTAGCACGTATATCGTTTATTTGAAATGATTATGTAGACTCCTGTGTATGGATAGCACGATTTTAATGAAGGTCCACGTCTATGAGTTAAAAGGTTTTCAGTTTAAATCGCTTCTGTTTAGGCTTGTGGGCCATAACCCACAGGCCCAGGTTTGAGTTTTTAATGGAATTGGGATTTTGGGCTTACCCCAAGATCACATCCCATCATTCACTCCCTAGAGGAACAAGGTCAGCTGATTACATCATCTCCCAGAAGTTCTCCACAGAAAACTGTTCAGAACTGGTCAAAACTAGACCATACAGAATGCCCAGTGCAGAGGGTGCGATGCATCTCACCTACTTAGTGCAAAGGGTGCGATGCATACTGGAAAGCCCTTCTGTAGGGTGCGATGGGCAAGAATGGACAAATGGCAGGGACAATTTGCGATGTGGAGGATCATGGAATCTTCCAGAAACTTCTCCTCTGACACTTACCTCTCTGAATTCGCCCAGGGATGAGTAAGAGATCATCAATCTCCAAGTGGAATCAAGAACTATCAGAGAGAGGACACTAATCAAAATCCGAGAAGCTGACTCACCCCCTTACAATCATCTATATACAGATCCCTCATCACAGAGATCTAGAGGCTGGAATCTTGTACCTTGTAAGGAAGTGTTGTTGGTTTCATGGTGCAACATCATAGTGTTGGGTGATCTAAGCTTTTCATGAGGCGAAGAAGGGCTTTCATGCTGAGAGGATGACACTGGGTCAGAAAAATTGGTTGTAATCCTCTTTGCTATTCTTGATATTAATAAAGCTATTCAAGTTTTCCTCCACATTCTTGTATGTTTGATGATAGATGCATTTGTGTGGCCAATACATATCTGGTCCTGTATTGCTTATGACTGTAGATCTTTGTTCTTCGATAGTATTATGCTGCTTTGATTCCACAGGTGCTCTTTGGAGCTGGGCAGACCAAAGAGGAGCAGCAAAGATCTATCAGAAGGGAGAAGAACTAAACAAGAAACCAAGCACAAGACTGAGGTTGGTGTCCTTTGTTCTCCTCTTATCTACTTCTTATAAAGGAAAGCGAAAGTAGTTTTAGTTTGTTTGTTTCTAAGATAGCTACTAGTCTTAGTGGCACTAGCAGCTCCGAGTGGACACTAGATTTCCCGATAACAAAATGGCGACTCCACTAGGGAGCGAACAGATTGTTTGCTAGTCTATATTTGTTTGTTTTATAAACTTACAGATGGAGCCTGAAGTCAAGCCAGCTGGCCTTCGAAGTGGATTTTCTATGAAAGTGCAAAGTAGATCAATGTTGCTTCAGTCTATCTCCGGGTTTTGTTTGTAAATTGAACAATCGATCTGCAAACACTCTAATTGCCCTAGTGGTGGCTCTCGTAATCTCTTTATATCAGTCCCTGTGATTTATATTTACTTGACATCACTTTCTAGGCCTAAATTCTTGAACTGAACTGAAAACTGCAACCAAAGACCAATTAAAAGTCTCGCACTGGTACCATCACACCCTCTCTTCAAGGAAGTCTGTATGCATCGCACCTCCCATGTGCAGTAGGTGAGATGCATACTGGATTCCCTATGTAACAGGTGCGATGGTCAGAGAAGGTTAATTTTGCCTTCAGACTTTGGTTTTTCTTCACTCTTCAGCTCTATTCAAGAGTTTTTCTGTCTGTGATCAGTATATCTCTGTGGAAACCCCCTTCCTTTCCATCATTCCACCTCCATTGTGCAAAGAACTGTAAATGTTTTTATGTATTGTGCGCCATTTTCAATTCTCTTTTACAAAGAAGTAGCGTAATCAGATTGTCGTTTCTTGATTTGGAAGTGTCGCAAGTGTCGTTTTCAGTCATAGAAGAGAATCCTATAGTTCTTGATGGTCGATTATACTGTTACTCTTGTATGTGATTTGAATTAGTATTTTTCAAGTGTCGAAAACAATTTTTTCAATTCAAAATCGCAAAGTGTCATCGTTATCTTCACTTCATTTTGAAGAGAAATTTGTTAGTATTGTCGCTTTGAAAAGATAATTCAGATTTTCACTTAGCATTCTTCTTGTCATTCACACATTAAGAAGGCTGAAAAGAAATACATGCATGTGCATTTTCATTTAGACTACTTATTGGTTTGATTTAGGATAGTGCATTTAGTGTGTGCTCTGTGCTCTTTGTTGAAAGAATCCCATTTTTCTTTCCTTAGTAGCTGGGATTTTCATTGCAAAAGAAGACTAAATGATTGTTTATCATCTTAGACTGCATTTTAGGAATTGTATATCTACATCACGCGATGAACCTGAAAGGAAAATTCTTAAACAAGATCAACTGTAAAATAAATTCAATGAACATAAAAATGCTTTGGAACCTAACGCGCAACATCTAGAAGTCTAGGCTAGAGACGTATTCCGGCGTCATTAAGCCTAGTAACTATTGCTTTCATTGCTGGTTGGGTGATTCCTCCTCTTTGAGATGACAAGTGCCAGTATGGACTTGTGCTCCCACGTACCGTTGAGTATATATTGGGAGACCACAATAGGCTATATCCTTTATCCTTAGGAAGCCATGTCTGCCGCCCTATCGATCATAATGCACTGAACACAGCATTTGGGAAGATTGACTGCCATACCGTAAAAAGTATTCTGCAGTTTTGCGATTGGTTTGGTAATCCCTCCATCTAGATTTCCAGAGTAGTCTCTTTCATTCCCTTTCAGACTCCTTAAAGGAAAAGGTCCATCTGAGAACTTGTCACTTCAGGCTCATTAAAAATCGAAGGCGACTAGAGGCATCTTTTGTTTTTTCTCGACTCTTAAAAATTGAAAAAACAAGTTGTGTCAAAGCGTCTAAAATTCATTTAATTCGAAATCATTTTTCCCCTTTTTATTTTGAATTGATCAAGTAATCCGCAATCGTGGAAGAAAGTCAATCAAAACCCCGTCGTTCGCGGAGACTTATGAGTCAACCATCGTTGACTCCGGAAACGATGCTATTCTGGACAAAACAAACTCGTTTGATGAGATCGAAGTCCCCTAGGTTGGTTGGGGCAAGTACTCCAACATCCTCAGAGACTCCAGTTACTCCGAACATTTCTGGTATCCTTGCCTCTATGGAAGAAATTATACAGCCACAAGAGGACATTACAACTGATCCTAGTGTGACGGTGAACACTTCTATCCCTCAACTAGTTCCATCTACAACTGATTCGGAAGTTGTTACTCCCCGAACATCTCTCGCTACAGAACTCATACCTTCTTCAGCACCAAAAATATTTTACGTACCTAACAATCTACCTCTTCCTCCTGTATTGATTGCCATAGAAGAGATTGTGGAAGATCCTCCATCTAACGCTCCATCACAATTTGGAGCTAGGGTCACCCTATATCCTTCTTCATCAGAAACTAGTCTCGCGCCATCGAAAGTTCCTGAAGAATCACTGAGGAATCTTTTGGATAGACTAAATATGTCTGAATAACCGTCGACATCTAGGACTGTGTCATCCAACACAACAGTAGCAGAACTTCCTGCTGCTACTCTGATAATGTTCGTTGGCCTACCATCTATCCCAACTAGCTCTCAATCACTGGATCGAATCCATCCAGGGGTTGTTTCAACAGTGCGGTCTATTCCCATTTGTTTGTTTGGAATAGTATCTGGAATCTCTTATGTTGAGTCTTAGCGAATCGACCCTTCGCAGTGTCAATTTGGGCAATCTAGTCCCCAAAGGAAAATTATTCCTTTGAGCACTGGACTACCACCGTATGGGGGGCCGTATACCCTTTCATTGTCTTCTTCGGTAGAACAACCATGCGAGAGTTCACAACAGAATTTAGGTTATGATGGAATTACATCTAGCGGTTGGGTGCCAATCCTGCCTTAACAACCAAGAGTTGTATACTCAATGCAACAAAGTTTAACTATGTCAAATATCCCCACTACACCAGCTATTGTGGGAATGTCACAAGTACAAGCGTTGCCTGTTGTATGCCAACCTCAGGTTTCTCAGGTCGTAATGCAACAACCTCTTGCCCCTATGACACGACTGCAATCACCGACTAGTGGAACGACCCAGGTTCAAATGGGGATCATTACCCCTCATCTTGGTCAAACAATCAGTACTGGACAACAGCTCATGGCTTCACAACCATGGTTGGTGCAATACCAACAACCGCAATTCCAACAAGCTTACTAAGGACCTGAGCAACAAGTCTTTGCAAGTAATGGGCAGCCGTATATTTGAAACTGTCAATATCAATCATTTCATAATGGTCATGGCCATCAACCTTACCAAAGTTACCAGCATCAAATGCATTACGCTGGTATGCAAAGACCAACTGCTCGGGAAATTCCATCTTATCCTGGGTATGCTTCACCGAGCCTGAATCAACAGTTACCTTTCGTGGCAACTTTAGAGTTACCGGATCTGAATAGACTAACGAACGAAGCAATTTCCTACACCCATTGGTGGCTGCCGATTCCGCATAAACTTCCATCAGATATTCCTAAATTTAATGGAAATCCAGGTGAAGACTTGTCGAATCATGTGATGACTTTTCATCTGTGGTGTTCATCGAACACTCTCAATGATGATTCAATCAAGATTTGCCTTTTTCAGCGAACATTAACTGGTTCGGCAACAAAATGGTATATCGAATTTCCGAGAGCTTCGTTTGATAACTTCAATACCCTAGCCACAACATTTTTAACCCATTTTCAGTTACCCATAAGGTACGAAATGGGAACAGAGCTTCTTACCAATTTCAAACAAATGACAACCACTCACATATCTGATCATATTCATGAGTGGCGACATCATCATAGAATGGTAAAAACATATGTTCCTGATCAGTTGTTGGCTAAATGGTTTATTAATTCATTGTTACCTTCTATTACAGAAGATGTGGCAAAGGGAGGAGTCAACATTGAAGAGCAATTTATTGCTCGTGCACAATATCTAGACTTGATATATACTCAATCTGGCATGCTCTAAAATAAAATTCCTGATTCTCCTAGACCGGAATATTTTGTTACTCCCCCTCCTAAATCAAACAAAGACTCTCATGTCGGCAATGGCGTGATAGGTACGACTAGCACGAAAACTGTAAAGGCTACGTCAAAGAAAGCCTGTACGGTTTCAAGTCAAAATGGAAATGAGGAACTTCTCACCTCGGAAGTAAATGCCATGTCGACAGACAAAGGAAAAGAACCCAAGAAACCAGGAGGCAAGAATAAAATGAAAGGGAAGAAGAAGAAACATGAGGAGTCATCTCCTGAAAAATCTTCTGCAAACCCTTCTGGAGATAGGAAACCAAATCGTCCATGCCTAATATGTGATGAGGATCATTGGATGAGAGAGTGTCCATATAAAGCTGAGCTTAGAAAATTCTTCAAGAGTTCAAAAACCTCAGCAGTATTGACTGATCCATTTCCAAATCCAGGAACAAATCTGGTTGCTAGCGATAATGCTTCCCCGTCCCAAGTACTAATGTTGTCTATTTCGAAGTAGCAAAATGATGCTTTGATATTGACAAGGAATAAAGATTACGGGAATCCACACATGTCAAGCGACAAGGATAATGATCAACCTAGTAATTCGACAACAACTTCACCCGAAGTTGTGCCACCCATCATCCCTGAACTAATGATAAAACCGCCGAAGCGAGTAGTACACAAATCAACGTTTAATCCTCATGCCAGAGTAGCACATCATTATAATATAGTGGAGGATCTGGCCCAATCGCCTTCCGCTATGTCGACACTTAAGGTACTGCAAAATTGCCCCTCCCAAAGGCAGGCTTTATTTTCAGCGATAGGTGGGATTGACCCAACGAATTCCAATCTTGTATCCTTTAATCACAAAGGAAATGACCCTCAGTTACCAGCTCAACTCGCTTTCCTTATTCAAGTGAAATCCCTCAACAAAACTGTTCATCGAACAATTATTGATGAGCGGGCATCTACATGCATTATGTCGATGGGTTTCTGGAAAACTTTAGGATCTCCAACCTTGTCGCGATCATCAACAACATTAAAAGCATTTGATGGACAAACATATACCCCATATGGGATATTGAGTAACTTGCAAGTCGAACTGGGGGGCAAAACAATAGAAATTGATGTTGAAGTTATCGATGGAAACCTCGATTACAACATCCTACTGGGAAGGCCCTGGATATATGCCATGGCTGCCGTTGTGTTGACCTACTTTAGGAAGATTGCATTTCCTTTCTAAGGAAGAATTACAATCATCGACCAACAAATATTTCTCCCCAACAGTTCACAAGTTACGGGAAGCATTCCGATGATCCACGGAAGCTCTCAATTGCTTCAAAATATCGAAGTAGGTCTCCTAAAAGACCCTTCCTTAATGGGGACTTTTGCCCTTCCACCTCTGAGAAAGCTGGCAGAAGTGGCCACAGTGTAAACTTGTCACATGAGATCTTCTACATCAAAAAAGATGAAGAAGAGCTTAGAACATTTTGATAGTGTGGATCATCGCAAAATATTGCCTCCAAGCCCTACCATAGCTACATCATCTGATGATCAATTCAGTGATGTTGTACATTATGTACTGGGGGCATTGGAACCAGATCTTTCCTTGATTATGAGTTTTGATCAAAGGTCGCCATGAGGATAGTTCTTTTACTGTGTCAACCTCATTAAAAAATGAAACAACTCCCTTTCCAAATCGAGTCTTTCAAAGATCTCGAAGGTAAACCTTCATTCCAACCACTACATTGAATGCAATGAAGCTTGGGGGGCATGCATCTCGATTTACGTTATTATGCTGGGGGCTTGCAAACTTATAACAAGCATAGTTTTTCGTTTCAATCTTGTGTAAACATGAAATTGAATCTGGGCATATGTTGTCGCACGGTTCAAGCTCGTTAAAAAATAAACCCGCCACGAGGAGTGTTATCGTAGGGTTCAAGCTCATTAAAAAATAAACCCACAACGAGTAGTTTTTATGTGGAGTTCAAGCTCGTTAAAAATTAAACCTAAGTAATGAGCAAATGTTTCCCCCAAAGTTTAAGCTAATTAAAAAATGAACCAATTTCCAGTAAATAACCATTGGGAATGCATTATCATCAGCTTTCAAGCCTTGGTTGTGTTATCATTATTACCTCCAGTATATTTTAGTTTATCATACGCCTCCATTTGATTGTTTACCCTTTTGAGGAACAGTTGCGACGAGTGACCTTGCTAGCCATCCTTGTGACACTACCGTGATTAGAAAATTCCAAACCTTACCTGGAATGAGCTGCTACCCAAAATTATCACTTGTTCCTCAAAAAACGAGTCTCCTTTAAGCTCTTTTCACCTGACTCGTAAAATATGAAAAGATTGCAGAGCTATTGGCCTCTCCAGCTCGTTAAAGTCATCGGAAATGCTATCCCTCCTCTAGATTTTAATCTTTTTGGACCTGAGGGATTATTACACAAAAAGATCGAGCGCTTGTCTTGTTCGACTCGTTAAAACTACCAAAACTTCATCCGTTTTGTATTTTTTTATACTTTTTCGGGCTTAAGGGATTATATGACGAAAAAGGATCATTGGAGTTTCCTTTCCGTCCCTTTTCAGACTCTCTAAATTGGAAAAGGACCGAGTTATCATTGTTGTTAAACTCGTTAAAATCAATAGCGACAAACTTGTCGTATAGAAAAGAACGAGTTTCACTGTCACTAGGCTCGTTAAAACATAGTGACAGGTTCACCCGAAGGGCGAATTATAGAACAAGCATATGTTATCCTCCTCAAGCTTAATAAAAATAAAGAGGTACTGGTCAGCAATGACTGGGGAAAATTGCGAAGAAAACTTGAAAAAACTTTATTGGTAGCAAGTTGCTCTTGAACATGACATTTTCACTCCACATCTAAGTCAGGTTGGGTTATTCCATTCACCAGTCATATTACCATTGGTCCATCACACCATCAATATTTTGGGTTAACGATACCAATCCATTGTCAGTGTTGCCGGTATCTTCAAGAGAAGTCGCTCAAATAATTCACCCATGTCTCATCCACTGCAATACATTCACGCTCCATTCTTTCATGACCACCTAAAAAATCATTTGCTCCATTCTGTGTCGTAGATGTGGGATTCATTAAGGCCCTCCTACAACGGGTTGCTTCTTGTTGACATCAACTCATTATCCAAGAAGTCAACCTAGGGACAACCCTTTTAGTACTTTGAAGCTTGCATGCCTCAATGGCAAGTTTCTCACTTCCGGCGACAGGTTTACATCAATGGCCTTTGACCGAAAGTTTTTGTGTGGTGTTCAACGCCAAATCCCTTTTTCACACCACGTGAATTGTACTATAGTACCTTGAGGGTCATTGTCATTATTGGTGATTCCTCTCGTTCCTGTTAACAGCTTACATCATTGGCTGGTAATCAGGTGATGTCTTTCCATGTTCGACCCCAAAAAATCTTTCACATGGATCGACTTGTACTCCGAGTGAAGATTGAACGAGTTTTGAAGACCCCGGAACTAGTTTCATCCATCCGGGTTGAGATATATTCAGGAATATAAATACATCAAATGTACATCATTGCCGAATAGATGATCATCCAAATCAAAGGATGATGACTCCATCCGAATCATCAGTCTGCTACACAGATGGTTGTCTGTCCTATGTACATGAAAATGAATTTATAAAGCTGAGCATGGGAATTCCTACCTCAGCTAGATCATGAAAAATATTATGAAGATAATGTATTGTATTGTATCTTATTACAGGTCGCCTTCCAGTTCAAAAAAACTTCGGATCCTCATGATAAAGCATTTCACCCGACATCAAAAGATTAACGACTTCATGCTTTAGGGGGCAACTGTTATAGAAATTTTTGGGCATGCAACCCCAATCAGAAATGTCCATAAACCAAGGGCTCCTAAGTCCCTAAAAGTGTTGCTTCACTCCATAAAGGAACAAGGCCAGCCGATTACATCATCTCCCAGAAGTTCTCCACAAAAAACTGCTCAGAACTAGTCAAAACTGGACCATACAGAATGCCCAGTGCAGAGGGTGTGATGCATCTCACCTACTCAGTGTAAAGGGTGCGATGCATACTAGAAAGACCTTCTGTAGGGTGCGATGGGTGACAATGGACAAATGGCAGGGACAGTTTGCGAGCTGGAGGATCATGGAATCTTCCAGAAACTTCTCCTCTGACACTTGCCTCTCTAAATTCGCCCAAGGATGAGTAAGAGATCATCAATGTCCAAGTGGAATCAAGAACTATTAGAGAGATGACACTAATCAAAATCCCAGAAGCTAACTCACCCCCTTACAATCATCTATATATGGATCCCTCATCACAGAGATTCAGAGGCTGGAATCTTGTATCTTGTAAGGAAGTGCTATTGGTTTCCTGGTGCAACATCATAGTGTTGGGTGATCTAAGCTTTACATGAGGTGAAGAAGGGCTTTCTTGCTGGAGGATGATGTTGGGTCAGAACAATTGGTTGTAATCCTCTTTGCTATTCTTGATATTAATAAAGCTATTCAAGTTTTCCTCCACATTCTTGTATGTTTGATGATAGATTCATTTTTGTGGCCAATACATATCTGGTCCTGTATTGCTTATACTGTAGATCTTTGTTCTTCGGTAGTATTATGCTGCTTTGATTCCATAGGTGCTCTTTGAAGCTGGGTAGACCAAAGAGGAGCGACAAAGATCTATCAGAAGGGAGAAGAACTAAACAATGAACCAAGTGCAAGATTGAGGTTGGTGTCCTTTGTTCTCCTCTTATCTACTTCTCATAAAGGAAAGCGAAAGTAGTTTTAGTTTGTTTGTTTCTAAGATAGCTACCAGTCTTAGTGGGACTAGCAGCTCCAAGTGGACACTAGATTTCTCGATAACACCATTACACTACAAAAATTCATCTCCATGAGCATAATTAAGAAGACCTACATGAAGACCTAGATTCCAACTCAATTAGTGTGCCAACGCATCATCAACCATACCAATTCTATCATTTGTCCATTGATACATCACAATGCTGACATCATAAGGTTGACATCATTGCCAACATAATCATCATAATGCAAACTCAAATAGCTGCAATTATGCTACAATGAAGGCATCCAAACATCATCTAGTCTACAAGGGTTAACATCAATGCCAACATGAGCTAGATGTCATCATGAACCAATGTCAACATTATCTATTTGGATCCATGCACATCATAATGCTAACAAAATCAACATTTTTTTCTTGGATTAGTTTATATGTATTGGATGTAATGACTTTGTACATATGTAATAGTTTAGTCAACATTTTCTTCTTGGATTAGTTTACATGTATTATATGTATTATAAGTAATATGCAATGGCATCTCCTATACATCCCCCAGCCGCAGGTTGTCGGAGCATGGGGGCGTCTGCTATACATTGTTGGGCTTGTGATAGATCATGTAGCCCACCTAGAGTGTGTGTTCCACCCATAGATCCTACCTTCAATGCCACTCAGAGTGTGAGGGGCAGTGTTTCTGTCTTTGGTTATGATCATGCTACCGATAATGGAATTTCTTCATGTGTTTCATGTACACCTCGTATATTTTTAAATCTTCTTTAAACTTGATGTGTTTAAGTCTTGAAATTGTCTTTAATTTTTAAATCATCTTCAACTAATGTGTTTGAATTTAATGTATGTTAGTATGATCCTAATTTTTTTAATATATATGTTAAATTATGTTTATGATTTATAAACCCTCGGCAGGGAAATGATGAGGATAATATTGCAGTCTCGTTCCCTCTATGGGATGATGCTGCAACTAGTATTATGTTGGAGGACATTATGGCCCAACATATATGGATCACATAAGAGCTACGTAATATCCTTGCTAGTTCACCTACTAGGCGTAGTTTGTATTTGATGTTGTAAAGCATCAATAGATTGATCGAAACATACCAAAGGTGGAGCCCACATTTCTGCCTCCTACATTCCATATAGAGGATTAGGAGGCATGAGGTTAGAGTCCCACATACTTGGGAGGTGGTGAAATAGGACACCAAGAACATTTATGTTCATGGGGAGTTGTTCGACATCCCTCCGGATCACCCTAATATACGTAAAGGTTCAATTCCACTCAAATATTTTAAGAATTTTGATGCAACCCTTTTTTGTATGATCGATCTATTGGAGCTTGGGGCTAGTTCCTGCACCATGACCATGTTTCCATTTATTTTTCCAAGCAAATAAATGTATATTTCATGTTATATATGAGTCCATATTACACTAATACTAAATCTCATTATTATGGAGTCGTCTTGGGACATATATATGATTGTGAGGGGGCTAGTAGGGAGCATAGGCATGTACCACTAGCTCTGCGATTGTTGTCAATACCATCTCAAAGAGAGGTATTTCTGACAGAGCTAGAGGAGTCATCATATGTTGGTGCTGAGACTAGGGATACCATTGCAGATAGCATGTAGAATTCATTAGTTGATGCATGTGTTGCATTGCTTGGAGATATTAACATAGAATCATCATTGCCTCATGAGCTGCCAGTTCCTTTTTAAGACGATTTTGTTCTTGCAAGTTTACTCGTTGACCATATTTTGTCATATGAATGTATGTGTCGTGATGCCATCCGTGATACTTGGAGGGTGCAAGACCCGCACGACACAAGCCATGTACAAATATATATACAAAACTTGTAACTATTATCATCAAATTATGCATAATTATTTATATTTATTTATTTCATATTAGATTGTATTTATATTAATAATTTCATGGTAACATGTAGACACAGGGTTCCATCTACATGGATGACCTTATGAGGTCATCTAAGGTGGCAATTGATCAGTCCAGCCATCCCTCATGTTTTCATGGATTCTCCTCCACCTCCACCTCTACCTCATAACACTCATGTGGAGGAGGGTCACTATGTACAACCACATGGACCACGAGTTGAGGTAAAAAAAGTTATTCCTAAGATTTCAATATTTTCTTTTTTTAAGTTGTATGTTAATTAATTCATAGAATAATTACAACTTGTCCTTGCCATTGTGTACATAGGCCCATATGTAGATTGTTATCGACATCATATTTATGTGGACACATGGAATGATTTCTAGGTATAGAGGCATTGATGATTGAGTCCATTGATGCGAGCACCAATCTTTGAGCCATAGGAAGGGGGGAACCAAACCCATATTCATCAAAACCCCATCCTATATGACTTGCATTTGGACTCAAGTGAGGTTAGTAGATTCATATATGTAATTAAAAATGTGGTTCAAAATCATTAATTTCCATTCTTTTTATTTTGAAAAAATAATGATCTAATTAGTTTAACTTTGAATGTGTTATATTACAATACTAGATTACGGACACTTACTTTACGCAGTGAAACTCAAGTAGGAGTTCTAGTGGTACTTAGATTGGATAGTTTTTATATTTCCGAGCACATTTCATAGGGAATATTCACATGTGATACCGAATTTGTAGATTTTCATACATGGACAGTTTGTGGATGTGCATGGACATTATTTCAATTTATGGATGCTTATTATTTCAGTTTATGGATGTTCATCTAATATTTATATTTTGTATATATTTTCATATGGATAGTTTATCGATACATTCATTATTTCAATTTATGGATTTTTATTAATCTTGTCTTTGGATTTTCATTAATTTTTGAAATTTATGGATCCATTAAAATTATTTTGCTGCTTTACAAAATTTTCTATATACTGTAACTTTTATTAAAAAATATAACAATTTTGATTTCTAGTTTCATATACTAAGAAAATAAGTGCAACCTTAAGTTATGATGGAAGTCACTTTGATACTTAAAATTAACTAAAATATATGATGGTTGAATTTAAAAAAAAAAAGGATTGAAATAAGTTTTAAATTCAATCTTACAAGATGTTTCGTAAACAACAAATAAGTTTTATTCAATTTTATTTATTTTTAGGTCATCTACAAGATCTTAGTCATAACATGATATTTAAGTTATATGTATTGGAATTTAATTTACCACAAAATAACTAATGATATATGTTTCTATCATTTTATATATAATTGAATATGAATTTACCTAAATTTACTTAGCTATCTCAAGGTTCGATTAAAAAACACAAATAAAATTGAAATAAGTTATGATTGAATTTTAAAATATGTCTTGCAAACAACAAATAAGTTTTATTCAACTTTATTTCTTTTGAGGTCATCTACAAGAGCTTAGTCATAATATGATATAAGTACAATCTTACTATGATTCAAGACACTTTGGTACCTAAAATGAACTAAAATATATATCAATTTAATATTGAGCATGGAAAGAATTAAAATCATGCTTCATATTGCCTTGTAGAAGGTGTATTTTAGTTCAATCAACATGTGTATTATTATATAATTCAATCTTAAAAATAAATTATTTGAATTCTAAAGTCATCTATAGTCAACTTTTTAAAGTATTTCAATCAATTTCTTAAATCTCAAGGTTCAATTACAAATCACAAATAGGATTGAAATAGGTTTCATTCAATTTAAAAAGATGTCATGTAAACAACAAATAAATTTTATTCAATATTATTTCTTTTGAGATTATCTAGAAGAGCTTAGTCATAACATGATATAAGTTAATCATATTGGAATTTAATATATGTCAAAAAAAACTATATGATAACATTTCTATAATTTTACATAATGTTATCAACTTTCCTAAATTTAGTTAGCTATCTGAATATTTCAATCAATTCCTTACGGTTGAAATAAGTTTTATTTAATTTTAAAATATGTGGAGATGTAAAAGCTACAAATAAGTTTTATTCAATTTTATTTTGTTTGACGTTATCTACAAGATCTTGTGTGTGTGTGTGTGTGTGTGTGTGGGTGTGTTACACTTTTTAGAATCCAATATGAAGTATGAAAATGAGATTAATAAAAATGTAGTTAATTACAAATAGTTTACAGTTTCAACTAGAATAAAACATTTCATTTATGTGAACATTTTATTTGAGATCAAAATTCAAGTATTTTATTTATGATTGAATTACTATGACATAGAAATCAAGGCACATCATCAATAATTTGTTTGTGCTTACACTGAATTCAATGCACAATGTTAATTCAATTACCCTGAAATTAATGTACACCATACATCTAGTTACATAAAATGAGAAATCAGCATATTCACTAAAATTAATGCATCTAATGGAAGCAATCAAATAGGATGAGAAAACAACGTCTACACTGAAATCAATGCATCTAATGCAAATAATCAAATATGATTAGAAATCAACATCTACACTGAAATCAATGTATCTAACACAAGCAATTAAATAGGATTAGAAATCAAAATCTACACTAAAATTAATTTATCTAGTGCTAAGAATGAAATATGATTAAGAATCAACATCTACACTCAAATCAATTTATCTAATGCATGCAATCAAACAATATTAGAAATTAAAATCAATGTTAATGATATCAATGCATCTAATGCAAGCAATCAAATATAAATAGAAATCAACCCCTACACAAATATTAATGCATCTAATGAAAGAAATCAAATAGGATTAGAAATTAGCATCTACACTGAAATTAATGAATCAAGTGAAAACAATTTTCTTCCCTTTCTCTCCCCACTCCATCTATATCTATATCTGCATCCATCTCTCCTTCTTTGTCTCTCTATCTCACCCCCAAAACACACACACTCTCTTTCTTCATATCTATATATCTCTCCCTCCCTCCCTCTCTCTATCTCTCTCTTCCTCCCTCTCTCCCCCTTCCATCTATATCTCTATATCTCCTTGCATCTCTCCTTCTTTATCTCTCTATATGACCCCGTAAACATACACATTGTTCTCTATATCTATCTATATCTTCCTTCCTCTCTCTCCCCCTCTCTTCCCCTTCTCTCTCTCTCTCTCTCTCTCTCTCTCCCCCTTCTCTCCCTCCCTTTCTCTCTCTTCCCATTCTATCCCATTGTATCCCATTCTATATCTCATCCCTCCTACTCTCATCTCTCCCTCTCTCTCTATATCCCTTGCCACTCCCTCTCTCTCTCTCTCTCTCTCTCTCTCCACCTTTCTCTCTCTATGTCTTTCTTCTTCCATTTCTCTCCCCCTCCAACTCCTCCTCTCTCTCCCTCCCTCTCAAGTCATCTCTCTCTTCCTTCATCTCCCTCTCTCTCTCTCCCCCCCCTCCAAGTTTGTCAGTATCTCCCTCCCTCTCTCATTCTCTCTCCGCCTTCCCTCCATCTCTCCTTCCTTGCATTTCTATCTCACCCCCAAGCATACACACTCTCTCTCCATCTCTCCCTTGTCACTCCCCCTCTCTCTCTCCACCTTTCTTCTTCCCTCACTTTCTTTTCCTCAAAATCCATCTCTTTCCCACTCTCTCCATACTTACATCCCCCACCCTCTCTTACATGTCTCTCCCTCTCCCTCTCCTCTCCTTCTCTCTTTAATCTCTCCTCCTCTTCTCTCTCCCTCACTTTATCTTTGTATCACCCTTCTCATTCCCTCTACGTCTCCACCTTTATCCACTTCTAGGTCTTAATCCTTTCCCTCCCATATATATTTGGAGCTAATACACATCCTAATATATTAATATATATTATAATATAACAAATTTTATATTATATTAAAGTTAATATTATATTAATCCAGAATTAATATATTTTTATTAAAATTAAGATTCAAACGTATTAATATTAAATTTTTAATATTAATATCATATTTCATAATTTAATAATGATGATAATAATAATAATAATAATAATAATAATAATAATATTGATATTAATATTAGATTTAATAATGTTTCTACATGAAATAATAACAAAAATTATAATAAAATTTGGAATTTTAATGTGGTTAAATTTTTTGTGTGGAAGATAAATTATGATCCATTCAAATTCAAGGGATTTCGTCAGGTATATTTTGAGCACAAACGTACATACTTACACCTTTCCCGCATATTGGGTTGTATAATGCGCCTCTCGACTTAATAATATAAATGTTTTCTAATGTTCTTCATAACCTAGATCGAGTTGAATTCTCATTTTTAGTAAATTAATATCATATTAACTTGGTTAAATTGTTAACAGATTAAATTTCAGATCTTTATTGATCCTAAAATATAAATTATGGGATTACGGGATTCACATAAGGATTTGAATTTTTTTATGGAGGCTCAATAGAGCTCTATAGCTTGATCGAGCCCCTCATTGACCACATAAATGGTTGGATCAAATGTGTAGGAAACCCTGAATCGATCTATTTGAATTTAAAATTCAGGCAATTGATCGAGGTTGTGAGGTCCTAAACACCACACTTTTATCACGCCTTCTGCAATTTTTTCTACAACCACATTTTGTACCCTAGTGGACTTAGGGAAAAAATTGTCCTTAGGTGTGGAGTTGACTATGTTGGATTCATGAAGGAATCCTCTATCCAATGGCATATGAGTTTGACATTTTCAAATTCATATGATATTTTTCATCTAATTTCATTTAAACATAATGTTTGAATTTGTTTTGGGCAATTTTAAAGAGGTTGAATAAAAAATCAATAACCTAGAATATACAAAACGGGAAAATTTCAAAAAATAACACTATATTCATTTACAAGTCTTCTCCAAAAGGGTACTCCTATTTTTTCAATTTATTTATATAGTTGAAAAAAGCCTTATGCCAACACTTGTGTCTGCAAATATTACTTCAACATTTTCAAAAATATAATTTTACATGAAAAAAATATGAAAACATAGTTCTTTCTATGTAGATCATGTAGATATATATATTTTTTTTAAATTATAGATTTTAGACTAATTTATGCTACTTGGACAAATGCATACCTCTTAAGATGTGTCGAGATTTGCAAGGACAAGTATTTCATTTAATGGAAAATAAAGAGACTATACGACACTAATTTGTTTTGCAAAATATATCATTCAGACAACAACATAATTCTCTGCATATTTTTTTTTTACTCTAAATAAAAATTCACAATTCTTATATGTATTCTGAGGGCTTCAATTCAATAAAATAGGAAGGTTTTGAAATTTCATCGCCACATTTGGCCCAAAAGTGTAACCCATCTTCATTCATTCACCCTAATATATGTAAGAAATAAACAACAACTTTGAAAAAGAACCATAAACTAGATGATATTGCTTCACTTCTTACCACTCCTAGATAGATTTATGTTGTCAACAAGCGATGCAAACTCTAGTACTTTAGAATAAATCAATTAGAGGAAAAACAAAAACTTTAAAAACTTATGCATACTTCTCCTCACTATCATTTTCCATCCTCCCTTCCTTTCATTCTATTTAGTTTTATACCTCCCTTAGGTAGTTGGAGCGAAAAACTGGCATTTAACTAATTTGTGTAATGATTTTCATTTTAATCAGGAGAAGGATTTTAGGAGGGATTATATTTTAATTAATTTAACGTAAAGTAGGTGTGGTCCCAACTATGTCCATAAAACACCATAAAACATTTCTATGAATATTATAACTCCATAATAAAACGTATTAGATGATTAAAAATACCACAAGCATAATAATCACATGTGTAAAGTGAGCCAACATCCAAATATATATATATATAATGAAGCATGTGAAACCATCTTGTGTCTCCCATCATCATAAAACATATGTATCATGATAAAAAGTAAAGTGTTGTCCCAAACGGTATGCTAATGTCATAAGTCCGAAATAAATGCAAGTAAAATAAAGTAAAAACCATGACAACTAAAAAAAAAAGAAACTCAAACTAACTCAGGATGTTTTCTTGGATCGACCAAGTAGGAGGGTCTTTTTCCCCGCTTTTTACTTCCTCCTTACTTTGGGTGCATGTTAGTGAAGGAAATTTCCCTCCTCCTTCCTTCATCAGTGGTAGAAGTGTTAAAGTGAGCATGAGATGAGGTGGTTTCCCTAGAAGAGTGTGAAAGTGTAGTAGACACCCCAATACCAACAATGGAGGGGAATCAGGGGATTTCTAAGCATGAAACATGAAGTAGCATTAGATAGAGCAAAGGTTATCTGAGTAGAAATGATGATAGGATGCATAGAATGATGAGAGAAGGTGGGTCAATGATAAAATACCAAGGTGGGCCTGATGGGGTTGGCCTCCTATCCATAATTGTGTGTCGGCTCCTACTAAGGTTGTTGAGGTTTAAAAAATTCCATTATACTCGTAACGCATACATTCTTTGTTCTTTATTCCTTAGGTTTTCTCACTTCATGTTTGTGTGGTTAGATTTGATGGTTGGTTGGTTTATCTCCTTAAACTAACTCTCCATTGTATCAGTTTATTTATTTTCTCTCCACATTATAATTTTCATAATATTGTAACATTAGTGTTATATTAATAGTATTACTATTGCAAGATATTATTCTAGTACTTCATTACTATCTTATTTTTTCCTACATTTTTAATAATACTTTATTATTAGTTATGTGTTATCGTATCTCTATATTTGTTTTAGTTTGGATGGTGTTTTCTTTATTTCTTCTAGTATTAATACTTTTTTTTGTAAGTCAACATATTCAATTAATTCAAGGAAAATTTACATTGCAAGGAGTGTAGCTTCAAAACACCACTAGGCTCACTCCTACTAGATTTTTTGGCCAAATTCTAGTGACAAAAATACACTAACAATAACAAGAGAAAACTTGAGGACCAAAAAACGATTTTCCAAGTGGACCAAAATGACCCAAGAATAAAACACACCCCACAGTGATCATTAAACATCAATATTAATAAAATATGAGTCTTAAGGGATATTTCCTCATGGTTGGAAAAATGCTTCATGGACATGTACCTCCATATGTGTCATACTCCCTTCAAAGTCTCCCAAACACTCTTGTAGCCACTTTTGACCTTTACAAAGGGAGACTAATTGATCCATCATACTTAATTGATTATGCTCGAGATAATTCATAAATCCAATGATCTTGTTGTGTTCATCATGGCGATCTTGGGCCAACTACTTTATTGTTGATATCACTTGACAAAATCATGCTTCAAGTAAGTCAAGCGGCAGAGGTAAGCGTACACGCCAAGGAGAGATGGGTTTATGTTGTTATAGCTCCTCCCTTTCATCCTATTGTTCTGCATGATGCACTGCCAATTGGTCACAAGGACCAGCACCTCTTTTGGCCCATCCTCGCTAGTGCTACATGAAGCGCCACTAATAACCTTGTCTGGCCACACCATTACTTCCAACCAATGCCTCGAATGGTAAGACAAAAGAGTCTCCCCCACGACCAAAACCCCTCAGTTGTTGGCTCATCTTTACACAACACAATTGACCAGCTATCAATACTTCCCCTAGTTCCATTACTTCTACCACATAATTTTCCATGTTGTAGAAAATCACCAACCCTTATTTGCAAGATCAAAACACCAACAAAACCACCACCTTCCCACATGCCTACAGGCTCTCCCACCTTGCCCACAACTACTAGGAGCAACCATAGGTAGTAAAATGTCTCTTTCCTCCAATCCTTCACTAATTTGACCCTCCAGAAACAAAAAACCACAACAAGAAAAAGTACAAACTACTCTAGGGTTTTCAACTTCCACACTCGACACCTGAGATAGACCCTAAGAGATTGCAGACACCACTACATGAACTCTATAAAGAAAAAACTAGACTATAGAAAAAAGGAGCAATAAAATTATATTTGTGTCAACACGAGAGTGGATGAGACCTTTTCTAATTCTAAAAGTGTCCTATCAATGGTGTGGTCCATGTTTTCTGCTCCCAATAGTTCACCCATTATCGTATCCTCCAGAATCAAATTAGGGCCCCAAATGGTTATGTCAATGACCATCAAATTGACCGAATTACCACCATTAAACTGTAAATTCCTAGGTTGAAAACTCTTAAAATTGTGGGAAAGGTATGGATTCATAAAGTAACCACCCTACTCTCCACAATAACAAAGCTTAGTCAGAAAACCAATGCCCATAACTAGAACCCAAACTTCACACCTAATGATCCACACAACGAAACAAATACCCTCCATAACATGTCAAAGCTTCATCAACTTCCCTCCTACCTCAACTTCTCCAACATGCCTCATTGATCAATGCCATGTGGGATGTGAGTAAATGCCCCTCCATTATCCTCCAGAGCTCTAATATTAATATTATTTTAATATACTCTTTTATTTTTTCTATGTGGTTCATGGATCCTGGGGATCGATGACCACTACATCCACATAATATTTGTACTAGGTATATCCACGAGAATGGATCACTTCTTTTTGGCTCAACAATGGAACCTAACCCCAAGAGTGTTGATAGAATTTAACTCGTGACTTCTCAATAGCAAAGGTGCTTTAACAACGAGGACTTGACCAGTTGAGATCACTCTCAAGGATTTTATTATTACTTTACTAATATAGTAGTACTGTAAATTTAAGAATCATATTATGACATGATATTGTATATTTTAATTCTATTTTTAATATTGTATATATCGTATTATTCATTATTATTATTATACAGTTTTTAATTTTATTTTATTTGAGGGGAATCAACAACTAGACCTTCCTTGTACTTGCATGACAGGGGTTTGACTCAGACAACTACAAATCTAACCACCTAGGTGAACCATTACACCCCAACATGCTTCCACAAGTGAGATAGCTTGGGATTTGAACATGGGACCATTCACTCACATTTACTTTGAAACATTTTCAATGGCTTGCCAATTAAGCTCCCTCAGTAGGTTCATTATTATTATACATTGTTGTTTGTATGTTATTATTTTATTAGTGTATCCATTAACACTTCTATGTTAATATCTATTAGTATATTAGTAATATATTATTGTTAATCCTCGCCTCACGAGGGACTATATAATTTTCTTCGTAATCAAAGTACATTGACTCTGTATTAATTTGCTAAGTTATTTCCATTTTAACCAACTTTTTGGGAAAATGCTAAATATTTCTATTTTTCTGTAAAAATTTAAAAAAAATTGTATTTCTAGAAATCTTATTTCTATTTTTCCATTAGTTGAGTGAGCATTGATGCGACATAATTCTCCTAGTGGAGGGTGATTTATTTTTAGTATTTGTGAGTGGCTCACAAATCATTTTAGAACTTAAAAAAGGCTAATTTTGTGAGTGGTCATTGAGTGAGTGAGTGCTTGACACTAACATTGACGTAATGTCTGAGCAGTTCCTTTACATAAGACGAGGATGGGGGGGGGTGGGTGGTTGGGGGGGTGTTATTAGTTAATTCTCTGACATTGATAGTCAGATAAGTATTGCTAATGTGTTTATTTCTTATTATTTCATTGTACTCTTTATCATTTAAAATATTTACAAATTTAGTTGTGCAGGAGAATAATTGCATAGTGCTGTGAATTTATGTGGAATGAAGGAGGTGCAAAGGATGCGGTATGTGCAGGAGGTCATTGATGCAAAGGGAACTTTATTCTGTACACATGAAATTAATTTAAATAGGAACAAAAACATTAACTCATAATGTTTGAAGGATCAATGTGGGGTGTGTGATTTTCAGAACTAGAAACAATGGTTTACCAAGTAGAAATAATGAATCTTGTTATTAAAGGTTTCTGAATACTAGGTGCATTTTTTATTTCACAATTGTGGATTAAATAACAATTATAATTATAATTATTATGCAATATTAAATTAGGTGTCTTTTAATGTGTTTGAACAAGTAGTGTGGTTTAGGATAAGGAGTGTGTGGAGCACGGAACAAAAACTTTCTTCCACAATTTTTTGGTCCTCCTTAGGCACACGTTTCTCCGTCACAACAATACATATTGTTAACCCATTAATAATGTGTAATGGTCTTGCAAAGAGAACTTTATTCCTTAGACATGAAATTATTTGAACTTTAAGAATAAACTTAATATGCAATATTAAATGAAGTGTCTTTTGTTGTGTGTGAAAAAGGAACATTGTGGGCCAGAACAGATATGTGGAGCAAAGAATAGAAACTTCAATTTCCAATGTAATAAAAACTTTCATCCACAATGTTATGTTCCTTTGCATAAATTTCCCGGCAATAGTTTTTTCTTCTGATGCTTTCAAATAATATTTGCAGTTTGTGATCTTGCATTTTTTGAATTAAATACTTATTGAATATTCAAATACGTGTCTTTTTAATGCCAGTGGTGAATTTAAATTTGACCTTTGTAATTAAATACATATGCACAACCCCCGGATGCGGGTGACCACCGAGGCAATTAATGTGGAATCGACTGTTAGGCGGCATTCGGATGAGCCAGATGGTGGCCAACGCACCATCCTATGCCCATCTGAGACGAATTCAGGCTCGCCTACAAGCAGCATTTAATGGCCACTTAGGCTGAGACCTGGACAATGTCTGCCTTGAAATGGAGCCTCCCAACCACTCAATCTTCCCTCCTTCCCTCAGTATCTTCCCGCCCCAAGCTAGAAATCCCTGTAGTCGAAGTGTTACCGGGAGCTGCTGCTAGCTACTGTGTTGTGTCGACCTTGGAAATGGGCATCACTATTCCCATTCTAGGTTTTGCCCTCTAAATCCGGCCCATACGCCCTCTGTTCATCCTTTGCTTTCTTTCTCGGCCTTCCCTCCTACTGAATTCCCTTCCCACCATATTGACATGGTCCTCCATCGAATGAGGATTCGCAGAGATGGCACTCGTAGTGGTAGCACTCACCCACAGGCAACGCAGAGCACCAAACCTACCTCACCTTCTCTTCCCCATGAAAATCATCCCCCCTCATAGCTTGCCTCATAGGCATTATCCTCACACTCGCAGTGGACGGGGCGCGCAGGCTTCAATTACTGAACAAAGTGATTTTAGGCTTCATACTACTACATTTCCTTTGCCCCCCATTTTGGCCCCTCACTCAACTCAGTTCAGGTTTTAGAGCAACCTAAATAAACCTATCATCACTGCCAACATAACGATTGTCTTCTTTGAAGAATGTGAGTAGCAAGACGCTCCATTGAGACACTTTGAAACATAACATCAGGAGGAGCACAATCATGAGATTAGCTGAGACTCTGGGATGCTCCCGGAGGAAGAGGGCAGGGGAATGCGAAGTGGTGGTCTGCATGCAGAAGGTGAACATACTGAAGGCATTCGGCCACCAGGTGGCATCTTAGTTGGAGCATCTAGTTCGATGGCTATGGCCGGCAGTACGAGTGGCACTCTTCCTGCGCGGGGGCCACAAGGTGGCATGGCGGAAGAGGATGAAGCCACGTGGCATCCGCTGCCACACACACGCCAACTAAGGTCTCAGGTGCTGACTGGTTTGGTCAAGTCACTTTTTGTGTTAGTTTTTTGTCTAAACGAAAGGTTGTTCTGTCAAAACTTCATCTGTGTTATTTTGTGTTGTGTGAAAGCTTTTTCTGAGTTCTTCTTTGTTGTGTCAAGGTCTCATGTATGGTTCTTTTGCTATGGCAAACTAGTTTCCCCAAATATAGAGCAGTTTAGATACTCTTGATGAACAATGTTCATAACGACTGAAATTGGGGCCTCATTGTAATTTTATTTTTGTATCTTTTAATAGAATTAGTCTTATTTAAAAAAAAAAAATTACATATGCACAATACCTCATAAAATTTACATGATCTATAGGTTGATAATTAAAATGAAATCATAAATTTAGTAAATTATTATTGTAGTTTTTTTCTTGCTATATAAAATTTGTTTTTGATTATTGAATAATATTGATGATACATGAATGAAAACAAAAAAATATGAATAAAATTTTATTGAATTTAAAATATGAATAAAATTTTATTGAATTTTAAAAATATTTACCGTTACGATTGCAATATCATAGTTCTCTTGGATAGCTTCTAATGAAAACAATGTCTATAATGATGAAAATATAATATTATTCGAGAGAATTATAATGATAAATATGTGAATAAAAAATATCATTTTTAGACTAAATGAAGTCATAGTTGCGGGTGCACGCTAAAATATGTAGTGAGAGTCGATTTTTCCTATTATGAAAGATTTTATATTTTTTATATTTGAATCCATAAGATTTTGTTTATGGTTACTAGAAACGTTCAATATTATAGTTAGATTATATATTTTAAAATTTCATTGTGTTACTAAATTAAAAATTTGATATTTAGTATATATACAAATTAAAATATGGGAGAAATTTTGAAATTTAAAATGAAGCTCATAATAAAAGTAATAATATAATAATAATAAATTATTTTAATCACATTTTATATTGATTTAATATAATAAATACACACGAGTTATATGTTGGAATGTTCGGGGTGGTTGGTTTTCACGCCCCCAGACTGGTATCGAATCCTGTGGAGGCTGCTCTGCAGCATATCAGTTGTAATTTGCTATATATATAACTTCTTAAGGGGTTCACCCTCCCCTTAAAAAAAACATAATTTGTTTCCAAAATAGTTAAATTAAATTAATTATATAAATATTTAATTAGAAAATTATCTCAATCACATACTAATTTAAAAAACAATTATTTCAAAAATATTCATTAAATTCAACTAACTCTAACCACCTTCTAAATATTAACAACAAACTATTTTCATAAAAACTAATTTTAGCTAACCATAACTACTAATAATAATTACAAATATAGTCACATAAAACTAGAATTTACATATTCACACACATAACTCTAGCTCATAAGACTTTAGGGCATGGAGTCTTCTCTTCGGGTTAATCTGATCTTTGAAAATTTAAGAGTTTCTAACGCATTCTCTATCTTTTTAGATATCTTAAATTTTATATCTATAACAAACTTTACTAAAAACAAGAAAAATGGAATATAGAATAAGCCTTGTTAAATTTTCATTAAAAAAAGGATGATCACGTTTAAAACATGTTCTATTCAGCTATGAATATTTTTCATAAACCATATCTTGAATATTCGTCATAAAGCATTTTCACGACTGATGAGACTGATGACTGTAGTCTTAATATGTTAAAGCCAATGATATCGATGATAAATTGTTTCTATTAAATTATATCTGTTAAAAATTTGACTATATTTTAAGACACCTAATATTCATTTAGGGATTGTGCATAGAATTATTTGTCTTAAAATATATCTATCATTTTAGTTTTAACATAAAATCAAATAAGATTTGAATTTTTAAAGATAAATGAAAAAATATCATTGGTTTTTTTTGTATTTTTAGTTTATTTTTAATATGTATACTTAAATCATAAGTATGGTCTTTCATTTGATGTAAAATTAAATTTCATAACTAACCAGTACTTATTTTACATATGTTTTATTACATTACACCACATCAAAAAAACTGAAAATATATGAAAAGTATAGATTAAGAAACATGTTGTATTTTCAATTTTTTGGTGTGGGCTTGTTAGAGAAAACATGCTTACACATCTTCATTTTTTCATTGTGAATTTACTGAAAATATGCAGAATGCATACTCATTAGATGTAAAATTTAATTATGCATCTAACAAGTAATTACACTTAAAATTTGAATGAAAATATAATAGTCAAATAATATTTTTTTTGTTTTCCCTCCAAAAATATTTACTCATAAAAATACTATTGTCATTTTAAATCTTATCGGTTATTTTAGAATTGTTTTTTATAATATATTTTTAATTTCAAAAATTATTTAATATTTGCTTTTAAATTTTGATGATGTAATTTTTTATTTTCAATGTCCAATTTCATTTTATCTAATTTTATTCTTACAAAATTCAATTGTATATTTTAAAAATTTTACCTACAATGTTGAAACCTATTAGTACATTTTGAAAATATTGATTTTGAAGTATTATAAAAAATGTTTCTATTAATATAAATAAGTTTAGTTGTTTATTAAGAATTTATCTTTCAAAACACAAGTAAAATAGCACAGTCATATAAATTAAATAGTGCTAAGCATTGATTGAAATTAAAACACACATCTCATTATAAATAAAAACACAAATCTCATTATACATCTAGCATTACTAAAATTAAAAAATTCATAAAAATTAATTAAACTTATAACTTTATTATTATATTATTATATTATTATTATAAAAAAAAATTAATGTATGAGTTAACTATATATACATTTAAGAAAGATGTAACAAGTTTCTTAGCCATGAAGATTCACTTTCATTGAGCAACGGAAATCCTTTCTCTATAAATGAGATTTGTTACAATATCATGGGGCAATCTCATGTATCATCATTACCAAGCGTTCAAAAAACCGTAACTCCTTTTATGCCACACTTATTTGTATAACATTTTTCTAGTTAATTTTTTTAATTAAAAAGGGAATAAAGAGCATAACTATTTTTAAGAAATCTCAACCTTTGTGTGACTACTATTAAAATATTCTAAATAATTATAAGATGTCAAATCTCAATAATCTTGTGTTAATATATATTATAATTAAAGTTAATTTAGTATCTATTCCAAGATAAACAACATATAAGTATAATTATTCATTAAAAAATCAAAAACATTGTTTAATTCTGGCAAATATCCATCTTAATATTTTATTATTTTTTTTTTTATATGTATCACAACCTTAATAATTCCTCATATCAATTTAATAATATTTCTCACCCTCCTCCCTATTATCATCTTTAATTTTGTTTTAAATTTATTTATTTAATTCTATTTTTTAATATATTTGACCAATTATTTTTAAATTTAAAATTCTCCTTTCCACAAAATTCATAAATTTTAAAAAAAACCCTATACGATAAACATATAGTCATAACTAATAGTTTCATAAGTACTCAACAATATTTAGTATGATAACATATTATATATATAGGAATCTTGCTCTATGAAAATGAATTAAATTATAAGTAATATGATTGAATAATTGTATATGAATCATAATTATTAACTAATAGATTAGTTAATTTTTATGATATGTATTATGTATAAAAGAGACTTTTATAGAATAAATTTTATAAATAGAAAGAGAAGGTTAAATATTTTGTATATTTAAATCATTATTAATTAATCACTTAAATGTGAGTGGGAAATGTTATCTTTTCTAATTTCTTTTAGATTATTTTATTTATTTAGATTAATTTATTTGTTATTTTGTATGATGTATAAATATATTAGTTTTATATTTGAAAAAAATAAGGTTAATTTATATAAGTGGACTATTTTTATGAAATGGATTATATATACAAATCAATAATTAGTATAATATTATTTATATAGTTAAGATTATAAAAAAGGAATTGTTCCATAGCTTTAGCCAACAAAACCAATTGAGACATTTTTTAATAGAAAACAAAAATATATTAAATTAACATTCTAGTAATTAATCATTAATAAAGGATCTTCCATGATTTTCAAATAAAGATTATGGATCATCCATATTGTGAGTCATTTTTCATTAATATCAAGTATAAGATAAACCATACATTTATTTTATGTATGAAATAGGATCATGATCATAAGATTAATTAGTTAAAAAATCATAGCAAAGAAACATACTCGACCCAAAAACATATTAAACCAAATTGAACTTAACCAAAGCATAAATATCTAAATATCCTAACAATTTTATATAATTAAAATAACTCTATTATGATAAAAAGTTTAAAGTTAAATTAGTATAAAAAAATAATTAAAAAAAATCAATGTCTCATAGCAATGATACATACGATAAATTATCTTACCAAAATAAATTATATTCAATTTCAAAATAGTTATATAAGATTGAATTTATTAATTAGTTTTTAAAAAATCATAAATTTATATAATAACCACAAAAAATAAAAATAATTGATTTAATGTTATAAATTAATTGTTATTATTCACTAATCTAATGTTATAAATCAATTGTTATTATTCTTTATATAAATTAATTATTAAATACTATAATATTTTACCATACTTTATAGAGAGACGTACAACAATTTCAAAAAATAAACCACCAAAATACTATTATTGCAAATTGTTTTTCATGATTTATTGTCTTATGGATATATAGACATAGGATACCTCGTCATTCTCCTTAAATATACAAACAAGAAAGTTGGTAGAACCCATGTTTTGAAGTCATAATGTTCCACAAGGAAACACATCTACAACGTACTATATGTTACATCTCAACATTTGAACTAAGTGACTGATTACTTAGATCATATCCAGAAGGAACATGTTGGTTAGGCAATAATGTTGTAAATCCATGTGTTAGGAGCGAGGAAAGTCTCTTGCCATTTGTACATTCTTCCAACTGCAAAGAACACATGTAGATAACTATATTAAAAAATAAAGACATTTTAAAATGATTAAATAATACATATTCATGTTAAATGGATAATGTTACATACCTTTTCTTGAAGCATCATGTTGTTTATCCTTAACGTATGTTCCTTGTTATTTAAAAACAACATGCTTAATCAATAAAATAGATAGACAACATAAAATCAAATATAAAACCTAAAATTTATTCATTTGATTTAAATATATATTATTTTTTTAAATTAAAAGTTCAAATAACAAAGGAAAATTAATTATCAAATTATATCTACATACTTTTTAATTTTATTTCATATTAAACCTATGTGATAAACTATAAATATGTAAATTTTAAATTTTTATATTATAAATATTTGTTTTCAATAACGGTACCTAGTGTTCAAACGGCATAGAGTAGATAATGACAATGTCTATTATAGGGCACTTTGTAGTGTAAAAGTTATTGGTTCGAAATTTTATGGGGACAATCATGACATGCTAAGGGCTAGTGTGGCCAAGGCCAATTTCCATCTTCGAGTGATTTTGATGGCTTAGATGCCCCTCGCTTGTGGTCAATGAAGCCATAGGTTAGTCATGTCATTTATCTTAGGACTTGCATAAACTAGAAAATAAAAAATATATAAATGATTGTTATCATTTATTAGGATTTAATTTGATTTATTAAATTTTAAAAATGATAAAAAAAAAATATTTTGCATGCTTTAGAATTTTGTTTTGGGTTTAAATTTTTTTAAGAAAAACATTCATAAACTATCATATTTTTATGTGTTAAAAGGTTATGAAAGTTAGTATGAATGGATAAATATTTTGAAATCATAATTTACATCAATGTATATAGAACATTTTAAAAGAAAGTATCTTTGACCTTTAACTTTCTTTGTGTCGCAAAGATGATATTTTTTCTTTTCAATCAAAATGAGAATTTTTGGAGAATCGATAGCTTCAAAATATCAACTACCACCATTACAGTGCTCATATAGGAATTTTTTCACTCTTTGTGGATCCTGGCATTTGTTTGTCAAAAGTGTAGGAAAAGGTTTAGAAACTTTCAGTATTTTCAGGCTTATGGATAGTCTCATGCAGAAGAAAGGCCATTGGAAGGACTATGCCCTCTCTACTTGGCCCCTTCCTCTTTATTCAATCTCTTTTATCAACATATCCACTTATGCATGTGGTGAAGCAACAAGAATCTTAGATAGAGTCTCGAACATGGACGTTGTTCAAGTATTTATGGTTTTTCCTTACTCCTCCCTTGTAGGCTTTAATAAGGTTGGTTGTTTTTCTTTCCTAAATTAGATAAGAAAAAGGTAATCACTTCTTTCCCTCTCATTATTTAATACCTTTGAATTTCAAGTATCACATTCTCGTTTTTCACACTTTGTTAGTTTACTTAGCTATAATGTTTTATGCACCAATGATCCAGATTTATGAAGGAATGAAATGAGATACATATATAAACAGAGACACATAAATATAATGAAAGCAAAACTTCAATTTAATAATAACTAAGTACCGAAAACTCTTTACATGCAAAATGGAAATAAACTAGCTCAGGCAATGTAACTTATCTTTGAGAAGAAATGTGGTGGCTACATGCCTTTTGAACTATATTACAATGAAACTTGAAGGCCAATTTATTATTTATAAATAATGAAAAACTTAAGCATTAATAAACCTAACCCTAGGAGATGAAGTGCCAAAAGCTTTTTGGCCCCAATGGGATAAATTGGTACATTAACTTCCCGATGTCATAACTTTTGCATACGATATCTATTTGACGTGTACGATATCTCTTTAGAAACATCTATTCAAGGAATCAAAATTTCGATTGAAAACCCTTCTTACATGACTATATGTTGCTCAGTATTGTTAAAATCTTCTGGAATTTTGTGTAGTGTCTTGGTCTCGTGTTCTGGTTATATGCTCTAGAAAAACGGTTTTCACCTCCGCTTCATGTTTTTGGGGTTAATTCTTGGTGACTATATCTGCTCTCTTGCTTATGTATCTGGTTTTCCCTCACAAGGGACAGTTTAGGATGTTCTGAGTGCTCTCAGAGGATGATTCCAAAAACCTCACCCCCTTGTATTTTTACTTTGTTTTCAGTTAATAGAATTAGCATTGGCTGAGAAAGAAAAATAGTGTAAGGCCCATATCAAAGTGGTATGACCTTCTAATGGGCTCTAGGAAGCAATTCTTTATACAAATGCAACCAAACTTTTTCACCCACCTGAAACTTGTGTGGTACCCAATGTTGATCATGTTATTGCTTGTACTTGGGATTGGACTTATCTAAGCTATCAGGCACCTACTAATGGATGTGTTGGATGCATTCAATAAATTGGGTTTCTTTATCAGTTTGAGATTGTAAATGTGTGGATTTTGTCTATGTGTTTTCATGAGGCATGGCAACATCAATAGAACATGATGGTTGAAAGCCAAGACCCACTTGAAAAGAACTGCAACCAGTCGAGCTATGCAAAGTTTTGTTATAGCTCTTCTACACATAATGAAGGATCTCATCCTAGGTTCATGGATGCTTGGAGTTGTACATGCATATTTTGTGCACTATTATCATGTTGACGATCTCTCTTTGGCCATTAGTCTAGGGATGGAATGCAGTCAAATTGATGAGATTACTGTCCAATAATGTCCATAGGCACAACTAGAATGTGCTCATGAACTTGCTATCCTGATATAATATAATGTTCTACGGGAATTTAGAATGTACTTATACTCATTCAAAGAAGAGTTGGGTAGTGTCCTCTACTATTACACTCTTCTTACAAGATGCCAATATAGCTATCTTAGAAAATACGTCCACAACCACAAATACACACTCATTACTATGCTTGGTAGAAGGGAGGCCCAACAAATAGTCCATGGAGATGGATTCCCAGGGCTTGTCGGGAGTAGGTATAAGAGTGTACATACCTTGCTTCCTAATGGTTGTCTTGGTCATGGCATCAACAGTGCAATATCTAATATATTTTCCAACATCCTGTGAGAGCTTTGGCGAATAAAAAATCTTCTATAGTATGACCATAGTTTTCTCCACACCAAAGTGTCCTGCAACCCAACTATAGTGTTCTTCCCGAATCAACTTGGCACTCTCGCTTGAAGGAACACAAAGGTGGCCCAAGTAGCATAATAATGTGTCCAGGAGGTGGAAATCTGGATATGATTTCCATCCACTAGCATCTAGTGTGTGGTCAAGGAATCTAGATCATTTTGCTACAATTGTTGCCATATAGAGGTCATGTGGCCACAAGAGTTGAGAACAATAGTCAGTGCTACAATTGTGGGCTGACTGAGGCAATTTGCAACGTAATTTGCAATGTAATTGTTGCAAATATGTATACCAATTTTGATGTCGATCATTTTGCAACTTCCCTTATGTTTGGATAAACTGAAGAGGTCAGTAATTTGTGTGGATGCTAGTCTCCTTCTCCAAAAAGTAAAGTTTCTATTGTCGGCATGTTTTCATGAACGAATACGTATATTTATCATGGGTGGGGTATTTATGAATTGTATTGACAAGTGTCTCAATATGATAGGCCACTAGATGTCCCTATTGGCTGAGAGCTCCACCAATCACATAGTAAGAGGAATCTATCTCAATTTCAAATGGTTGTGGGTCTGGAAATGTGAGTACAAGTGTAGAGTAGAGATGGTGTTCTATCTCAACCAACAACTTCTATTAGGAGTCAGACCAAATTGTTTTTTCTTTCACTCCACCCTTGGTAACCTGAATTAGAGGCCAAGTGATATGAGAGAATCCCAACAAGAACCTTTGATAAAAGGCCCAAAAAGTTGTCAAGCTCTATTAGAGTGGTCAAGGCTAGACAATCCCGATTGGCTTGGATCTTAGCTGGATCCACATGCATGCATTTCTCATCAATTATGTAGCCCAATATTGGAACTGGATTATTCAAAATTTCCATTTATCCAAGTTGGAACATAGTTTGTGCTATGTTGGGTTTGAAGGACCTACCAAATGCATTGTAGGTGCTCTTCCCAACACTTTCTAAAGATAAGGTTGTCATCCAGATATACAGCCATGAACAATTTGGTGAAGGGATAGGAGATGTCATCCATCAGCCTCATAAAATATGCAAGGGAATTTTTAAATCGAAAGGCATGACCAACCACTTGAAAAGGCCTCCTTGGATTTGAAGGCAATCTTTCATACATCTATGGGTTCTATAGGCACCTAGTGAGATCCATACTTCAAATTGATATTGTTGAAACACTTCGCCCCCTTGAACTAGTCAAGAAGGTCATCAATCTGTGGGCTTTGATACCTATTCTTGATAGTCATTTTGTTTAGTCCGTGATAATCAATGCAGAGTCTCCAGGTTCCATATTTCTTATTTACAATTACAAATGGGATCACAAAAGGTGAGGAACTTGGTCAGATGCTCCCTTTTAGCAGCAACTCCTGGATCTGCCACTTGATTTCTTCATTTACTAGAATGGAGTGGTGATATATTGGCCCATTGGGTAGAGGTGCTCCAAGAGCTAGATCGATCAAATGCTTGAACTAACAGTGAAATGGTACCTTTGTGGGTGAGGAGAATATGTGCTTGTATTTTTATATGAACTTATCCACCTACTTATGTTGTGTGGGGAAACCATTCTTGGTGGCTAGGGATGTGGAAAATATCTTCCCTATTCTTTGAGATTGACTCAAAAAGAAAAAAACTCCCAGTCTGGGAAATGATCTTACTACATTTCTCAGCGGAGTGTGAGAAAAGATTAAATAGAGGGTGGTAGGCACGGTTGCCTCTGGTCTCCTGTATAACTTATTTCCCAAAGTAATAATAATAGTGCGAGGCTTGGACACATACACTGCATGGAACTTCCACAAGTATGGTTGGCCTAATAACACATCACAAAATAAAAGAGGAGCAACATCAAATTACACCTTATCCTTGAAGGACTTGATGTTGTAGGGAAGGAGGCACTACTAGCTGACGCAAAGATCTCATCTTTGGTGAAGCCACCAGATGGTGTACAAATGCTGATGTGGTGTGGTCGGTAGGCCCAACCACTTCACGATCTCTACTGAAATGAGGTTCTTTTGGCTCCCATTGTCAAAAATGAACTGCAACTAAGAACCCTCCACCCACATGTGTAAGTGGAAGATATGATCCCCCTCCCGTGGATCTTCAGGATAAATCTTTTGGACCTTGGTGGTGGAAAACAATGGCAGGGGGTTGTGCGTCAATAATCTACTTCCCCTTATCATTTCCCTTGTCGGGTTCTAGCTCAGAATCAGAACATGTATCAGACTCTGAAGCTTCCAACTCATCCACCAATGATTTCTTGGCATGACACTCATTTGTGTTGTGAGTGGGGCTCTTGTAGAACTCACACCACTTTCTCATGTCCTTCTTCATCTTTGTGGTGACATTCTTTCCTTGCAGCTTTGATGGGTGGTCATAGGGAACTCCAAATTGTTTAAGTCATTTATTCTGTAGTTTGGGGGTGCTCTTGCCCTTCTTCTGATTCACAGAAACAAAGTTGCACTTCTTTTGTTTAAATTTTTGTTCAATCCTAGAAGCATATCGATATCCTTCACCTAGCAAGGAGATATCCAATAACTCCATTTCTTCCTAAATGCATTTGTTTAAATAACTATGGTAATTAAGAACCAAATGTCGCTAAGAATCTTTGTTGCCCAACTTTGTGCATAGAGTATTAAAAAAATTTGTGAGCTCATGCACATCTTAGTCCATTCGTTGTCGTAGTGTGGTCTAATGTATGTACTTAACCTCATAGCTCCCCATGGGGTAATATTGTTCCTTGGCAACGTCTCAAAACGAGTTCTAATGGGGGGTGGCCGTAAATAGAGAGGGTTCGTCAGCCCTTTTCTCTTAGTAAGTTTCCCACTAGTCTTTGACATGGGGGGAAACCTTATGCAGTTCAAACGTAATATTCTCCCTATCAGAGAAACTATGGACCAAAAAATAACCTTCCAATAGATTCAGCCATTTATATACAACATTTGCATCAATTTAACCTTCAAATATAGGGATATCAAAGTTCACTTGCACCTTGAAGTGGGCAGCACCTCTAAAGTGATTTCTCAATGAAGATGCATTACCGATAGGCATCTACCAAGGATCTGGGTAAAGTTGTCCATAAACTCGTTCTATTTTTGCTCAAGGGCTTCTTCGAGCAACAGTTTCATAGGATCTCCTACTCCCACTCCTTTCTTTTCTTCCGCAATGGTAGGTCATCAGTGTCGATGGGGATGGTCTTACAATGGATCAACTAGTTCAAGTACCAACTCTTTATACTCTAACCTCGTTGGTGACATGCACAGAAAAATGGAGAAAGAGCATAATTCTCTGATACCACTTATCCAAATTTAAGCATCAAAGATGAAATACATATATAAATAGAAACATAGAGATAATGTGAAAACATAACTTCAATTCATTAATAACGAAGTACTGAAAAGAGTTTTCATGCATAATGAAAATATACTAGCTCAGGCGATGGTAGTTTATCTATGAGAAGAGATTTAGTAGCTACATGCCTTCTGAGCTAGGTTCCAATGATGCTCAAAGGCGTATTTATTATTGAGAAACAATTGAAAACCCTAAACACCCAAATACCTAACCCTAAGATATCAATCACTAACCATTTGTTGGACCCGTTGGGATAGATTGGTAAATCAACTTCTCGGGGTCGTAACTTTGGGATATGATCTTCGTTTGACACATACGATGCCTCATTATAAATATATATTCAATTACTACAACTTTCAACTAAAATCCTATGCTCCAAGCTCTAGGTTTTCTAATTTTCCATAAAATAATGTTGTTTAGGGCCTCAAAACGACTCCCAAAGTCCATTAATAAAAAAACTACCAAAAATAGTACATGGTGTCACAATTAAGGAAACAAAAAGAAACAATGGTGCGGCTCAAAGTGGAATAGGCAAGTGTCCACCAATATCAACCTAGATCAACCAACTCCAAGATTCTCACCTTCCTTAACTAGGCTTTTCCAATCCTCAATCTCCTTATTGTGGTATTTATCTTATGCCTCGTGAAGCCTATTATTGTCCCTCTAACTACATGTTACCCCCCCCCCACTCGCCTTTTGGTAATACCACCCCTCTATGCATTTCAATTAAATATCATCCCTATTGAATACCCATGCCCATGCCCTATTAATTTGTTCAGCTAGAGTGCATGCATCAATAGATAAATATTGTGCACACACCCCTCTAGTGATGTAACATGAAAGTTTGCAAGTTAACAATTATAGTTAACTCATTAAAACACTCAACATAATTTCAAGGATATAGAGTTATTATTTGTAAGTGATAGAATTATCCGATACTTGAGGAACTCTAGTAGAACATGATATAAAAAATGTATACAATTTATTTTTACTATTGAAGTTTATTTATTTATTTACCATTATCTTATTAAAAAAACTCAACAAAATTTCAAGGATATAACGATATTGTTTATTAGTGATGTAATTATCCCATAGTTGAGAAACTTTTTCGAATCTAAATATAAAACATGTATGTATTTTTTTTTTATTCTCTCCAATATGAAATTGTAATTTTTTAGTATCAAAGTTTACTCTTCCTCATTTTCTCATTAAGGGTGGTAAGATATCTATGAGATTATTATTTGAAATTGAAGGAGAATTTTTTTTTTCTAATTAAAAAATGTATTTGTATTTGAGAAGAAAGAGAATGTGTCAATCATGAACAACAACAACTAAAACAAAATTTTGTTTGTAGTATCTTAGATATGACAAAGTGTTCACAGTTTGTACTAGCTAGAGTTCAAAATAGCTCAAACCTTGCTTAATAATGTAAAGGAGAAATTGTTTAAGAATAGGATCATTAAAATACAATATTATTTTCAAATAGTTTCAAAATTTATCCATAGTATCATTCCTTAAATAAAATAAAAGATGCCCATTCATCTCCTCGAGAGAAAAGGCATTTTCTTCTAATTCTAATCCTTTTGTTGAAATTTAATCTTCTTCACCCTATACAAATGTTGAAAATCAATGGATTGGAAGTGTCCTTTCATATCCTTAAGGAGGTAACTTATGCTTTCATATCATCAAGGAGGTGAGCTAAATGAAAGAGAAATTTGTTTACAACATGTATCACTTTGAGCATCCAATTGATTGTCAATTAAGTGTCTCCCTTCACTTCTAGCTCGAGAATATGATTATTAGGAGAAAACACGAGTAAAAAGAGTGATGCGGTGAAATCCATCATATTTTATTGAATCCTTTCCCAAAAATTTCTTTGAATATAAGAGAATGGCATCTATGAAGGTGAGTAGAAATTTCAAGTCAATGATTGCATCTTTGTCCGTGCATGCAACAAAAATGTATGTGTGGGCCTTTTAATTATCAAGGGTGATCTCCTTCAAATTCCAAGGGAGATTTTTGAGATTTACTAAGATTAATAAAAGCGAGTAAATTTGATACTTTCACCTTCTTTGGAAGTTCATTTGGAATTGATCCTCAAATGTTAGAATATTGCAAGCTATCCATGTGCCCCACTGGATCAGGATGGGGAGAATCCTCCACATTTTAGTCGCCTATCAACAAGCCATGTGTTCACACAAGTACCAATAGATGCTTCAACCTATACTACCCATTTTCAACTTAAACCAAACCTATGAAGAGTATAAGTAGTTCAGAGAAATATGCTCATTGGGTTCTTCATTGGATCTACACACTAAAAAATTCCAAAGACTTTTCTTCCCCTTTTGAGAATTTGACTCCAAATCAAAATTTTACCAAGTAAATCATGCCACAAGAGAATTTTTTTTTTCATGCTTGAAATTTCCAAATATTTGACCACCACCATTTCCTTTCTAGCAAATTGATACTTAAAGCTACTTTATAATGCATATTTTTTGTATTATCACCCTCACAGTCATTGGAAATCCACATTACCTAGTCAAGGACCAATGATGATTTGATTTGGGCCCTTAAGAGGTGACCATTAAAGGATTTCCAAATTTTGTTTGGTCACCCATTAGGCCTAAAGCTTTAGTTGTCCATTACCCATGTTCCCAAAGACTTGTAGAATTGAGTTGTGCTACCTGGATTGGAAATAAACATCTCCGACCATGTATAATATCAAGAATTCCATTTTCTGCAAACACATTCTAATTTAATATCATAATGGTATCATTACTAATTATAATCTATGAACCATACCTAAATTCCCATGCCATAATTTTCCCATAAAGGGGAGGCTACAATCAAGGCTTTCTAGTGTTTTGAATCACCCAAATTTTTCTTTGCTTCTCATATTATCCAATATACTACCAAGCTTGAGGATACATATTTATAAACTAGAATTTTTATCCATTCACTATTGTAGGAGATAAATTTCCAAACATACTTCAAGTGATAAACGATTTTGATATTTCCTGTTATTTATGTTAGTTCATAACAAGTGTAAGGTTAAGATGAATCTATGCTAATATATTATAATAATCCTTGCATGAACAATAGAAGTTATTAAAGATAAATAAACGTATATCTTTAAACATACCAAATGTATTCACACTATAAAGAAAATAAGAATATAGAGAGCCTTTAAGGTTCGATAACTCCATCAAATACCCTTTATGGAAGTAGTCACTCCACAAGACATGTTACAATATAATAAATTAAACATATCTCAATATAATGACTCATGGTTTTTTTTTATTCACATGAGTATTCCACAAGGTCTTCACTAAATGAACATGTGATAAAGCACCTTCATTCATGGAATATTAAAGAATGCCCTAATCTCACTAGATATTGATAAATACCTCTCAATATGATTTTGTTGAACCTCCCTCCCAATACATCTCTCCAATAAAACTCTTATTTTTAATATATGCTCCTTCTAATACCGCTAATACATATATACCTCCCAGCACCTTATAACTCCCCCTAATATCTATACACCTTCCAATACCTTATACCTCCCCCAACCTACAATATAATGAATTTAGTTTTCAAAAATTTACAACCCTCAAGATTTTGGTTACGCAGTTGAAATCCAAATGGAGTATTCCTAGGGGCCCATGCCAACTACCCCTTGTTATTATATTATTTATTTAACTATATGGTGTGGATTATTGTATTTTTATGGCCACAATGCATTCATTATTCCCTTGGGAATCTCACTAAGTATCCCTTGTTATATTCTCTAGGTGTATTACATTTCATCCCCCTTCACATGTTTCATCCCACAATATGGGAAGTGTTAGAGCCTAGATTGACATCAGGCTGAATGGAGGCAATCCTAGGATAACCACAAACCACGCTTAACCTGGTAGCTAGCCCGACCAGGTCGGGAGAGGGCTCTCTCCTTGTCAATCTCAGTTGAGATGACTGAATTGAATATGGAATTTAGGCTAGGTATAGTAGCTCTAGGGATTTTGGTTGATTTTGAAGGTTTTCTTGTTGGATCAAATGGAGTAGGAAGTTTTGGGTCCAGGAAATCAAGTAAGAATTGCAGGGTGTTCTGTGGGGCGAGGTAGGTAGGTTTTTTAGCACTTGGAATTGAGTGAGATGGTATGTCTAAGATGGTGAGGAGCAGAGGAGGGCATGCAAAGATCATGTGTCCTCTTCAAACAGTTGAAAACATCAAAAACTAAATGTATTCCCAAGGAAGAGCACTGTTACCAATGTATTCTACCTATCTATCTTCATTTCATTTAGTTTAGAATAATGAATGAGATTTTTGCACACTTAACACATGAGAAAAACTAATGACAGAAGGAGAAACTATTCTAAAACACATTACCACAAGAATCCCACAAAAATAGCTGCAAATCCTGGTTTATTTCCTTGCCAAACTGTTGTAGAGATGTACAATGTAGCTCAAAGAATCCACAAAATCCCAACCCTTACTAATGACTGAAACAATACATAATATAGACATCAAACCACCTATTCTATCCATCACGGGTCGAATCCATGAGAAGAGGGGTCATTTCAACCATTTCTAAACTAGGAATAGGAATATAGCTAGTGGAATAGCTTGCCTCTATAACCGTGGAAACTAATGCATTTACCCCTCAACCACCTCAAAATGATGAATCTACCCTCTAAAGTCATTTTGCAATTACATTTACATATAATAGCATCATTTATAATCATAAATTCATCCAAAATGAAAGAAAAAGTCAACTTGTAGGAAAACTAGTCGAAATTTGATTTTTGAGCAAAACTAGCAAAATTTATCCTATCCGTAGTGCCACTGTTCCTATGCGCAACGCCAACTCAGACCGAGTTTTGGAGGCCTTCCCCTTGCACATTTTGCCCACGATAGCTCGTTGGAAAGGTCTTCCTGTCTAGTTTCTGGAACATCTTGAATTTTTTCATTTGGAGATAATTTTCCCCCTCAAAAGTGGAATCTCCTAAGGTTGCCTCCTGTGTGTCCAAAAAGTGGCAGAGAGGGAAATTTTTGATGGTTTTTTGACCTTTAGGTGACCAAGGTTTGCTCCAAATTTGCTGAAACTTCCAGGGATTGATGTTCTCATCATGCTGAATTTGAATGTGCAAGGCATTCTTTCAAAAAGTGTCTCCATCAGATGCCAAATTCCTATATTCCAAAATTTAAATTTTGAAAATTGCAAAATTTTACCAAAATTTTCCCAAAACTATAGCACAAGGCACCCTCATCCACTGCTTTGATGAGCTAATGAGGCGTCGGCCAGGATTTCCAATTTTTCTTGCTCCTCATTGGCCATTAAGGCCTTCCTCAACCTAGCCTTAAGCTTCCTCATTCTTATGTTGCAAATTTTGTTCCGGGTCATGTAGTGATAGGTCATGTTGTGAAGCATCTTTTTGTCTCTGTTTGCCCTCTCAATCAACTTCTCCAGGTGTATGTTAACCTGCTCAAGAGAAATCTCCCTAGGACCCTCAATTTCCTTTGCCTTTTGTCTTCTAGCCTTGCCTCTTCGCTGCCTAGTCACTTTTCCTTTTTCATTGTTTGTGAACACTTGTGGTGAATGATGAGATAGGGTGGATGGATGAAAGATAAGTATGAAGAGATTTTAGGATGAGTAGGTGAGAGTGAATGGGATATAGGGAGTGAGTAGGCTTTGGGATAATGTAGGGTTTAACGATATATGTACGATAAAGTATGTAGGCTTTTGGGGAGAAGGTATAAAGGAATAGGATTTGGCAAAATGTATGAAGGAATGGGATTTTAGGGAACAATTAGGAAATGGATAAGATAGGAAAAAAATGAGAGAGTGAGCTTAACAATTTTTTATGAGACAGTTTGGGTAAACTCTAGGGTTTTAACTTTATGAGGGAAAAATTCACCAAAACTTGATGCAAAACCCTTTTCAATGAGAAAGATTGAGTTACTTGCTTGCAAAGAGGTAATTTGGAAGATTTACGGCAAATTGGGGTGATTTGGAATGATTTAGAGCTTGGCTGCCAAGTGCGCAACGTCCTCACACAGGTGCACAATGCCTCTTCTATTTGCAACACCAATGTATTTTTCCACTACCCGAAATTCCAAGGTGTGCAACGCCTCTTCTATGCATAGCGCCAGCTGCCAGGTGCACAATGCCTTTTGCAGACCACTTTTGGAGGCCTTCCCGGTGTCCAAATTGGGTGTGATAGCTCGTTGGAAAGATTATTGATTCTACTTTCCAAAACATCTTGAAGTTTCTAATTTGGAGTTTATTTTCCCTGTCAAAAATCCAATCGCCCAATACTGGTCAAAATATGCAGAATGAGGCTGCCTAAATGAAGAGTGTTGTTGCAGTCAACTTTTGAATGTCTTCCTTAACTCAAAATTGAGCTCATGATAGCTGAATGGAAATCTGTTTTTGTCTAGTTAGCATTTTACTCATCAAACAAGTCATTTGGCCAACCAAGCTAGGAGAAATCTTGATTTCCCAAGGTTACTCTAGAGGTGCATTAACTCTCCTCGGGCAACTTATATTTTTTACATTTCTCTAAAACCATGTAAACTGTGTAAAAACTGAAAGAGGCTTTACTTCTTGGTTCAATGATGAACAATAACCTCTCTCACTTTTGTCAAATTCATCTTTTATTTCCCATAAACACAACTTGAAGAAAAACCGACCCTTATCTAAGATGAATGGCTTGTTCCTTGGAATGACTTCTCAACAAATGATGGAGACCTGACGTTTGATGATATGAAATGGGCTCATTCCTTCTGATATCTCTCATGACTCCTCTACTCATATATCTCTACTCCCATAGCCAACCCTAGCTCAGTAGGAAAGGAATTTTAGGGTTTTAGTGCTTGTATCTCTGTTGTTTTAATAGATGGACTGATGCTCAAATTCTTTGACTTTTGCAGTGGCAAGTATTTGGCAATATCACCGGGTGACCAAGAGTAGCATGGAACCATTTATTACATACGAGAAGGATAAAATTACATTAAATTTAAATATGAAATAGAAATGCTCTTTTTTCACCTCAAAACTAGTTTTGGGGTGAGAACTTCATTAAGCTTACAAATTAACAAATTTTGACTTTTCTGATTGTTATTAACCTCCTCATGTCTTTGATGACCATTATTAGCAATAATCACTAAAATCTGACCATGGAGGAAACCCTAGACCTAATGGGACCAAAACCCTATGTAATTAATGAAATAGACTGAAAATGAGCATAAACCATTGACTGAAAGGTATGAAAGGAGGTTAGCAAGTACATATCATGAGGGAAAACCTAAAATGAACCCTACTATCAGTAGATCCATGACCTAATGGAATGCAACCTCATTAGAATGGGACTCCTAGTATGAAATGCATAAGAGTAATTTTGATCACTGATGGCAGTGGCGAAGACACGGACACTAACATTAGCTCCAATGGAGATGGTAGCTCCTTGGAGCTGCCAAGAACACCGTAGACCAAGTAGCCTTACCCATTGGGCATGGAATAAAAAACTCAAACTAAAATTACATGACTGAATACTGATGAATCAAAGACCCAAACTAACTTGAAACCAACTCAATACTAAAACAAAACTGACAAACCAGAAAATATTCTCAAAATGGAGCCTATTCAGTAAAACCTACTGTAACTTTCCATTCATCACCTGATCAAGTGAAATGAAAAAACCAATGAAACCAGGTAAGTATTATGGATTTATTTGAATTCTTCACAAGAGCTTTCTTATGAACAACAAGAGAGAACTACTGAAAGGAAACTTCCATGAAAACTTGTAAACATATCCGTTGAATAATATGAATTCTCTATCCGCCTCCAAAAATACTGCATAAGGATCTTGAAATTCATGTGCATTGGGACTTAGCTCATCCAATGAATTGCTTTTCTTCTCCTCATACCATGAATGCAAACTTTCATTTGAGCTTTGTTATGAGGCTCCTGCTGAAAATGACAAACAAACCGGTTGTCGGATCAAATTTGTATCAATACTTGTTTCAAGCTCACAGTTAGCTAATGGAGAAAATCTTTGACTGCAGACATCATCCAACACATAGCTATTGGATCGTGGAAAACTTGAAAAGACTGTTGTAACCCATTTTCTATTGGTTCTAATGAGATTGCATGATTTTCTATGGGCTGCTCATTTGAAGATATACTATGCAAATTTCCCTTCAAAAACTGAAATGATTCAAAACAAAATGGTATGGAATTATCTTGCATCATTTGATCATATTTTATAGCTTCCAAGTCTTCATCTGCAACTTGACAATCAATGGCATTCGAGGGCTGCAAATCTAGATAAGAGAAGTCTTGAACAAGGATCTCATTGCCCTCTAGATGGTCTAGATCAAAACTGATCGACGGTTGATTTCTAATTGGATTAAAGTTGTCTCTGATGAACTAAAACGCTAAAAAACAAAAAGGCAAAGATCCTTCACTTACTTCAAAAATTGCTACACTTTCCTCCTCATTTCCACAGCTGATATGTAACGGCTGATCACTATACTCGAACTGCTGAAAGTGAACTTCCTCCTTCCACAAACCGGCTGCTTGTTTGTCTACAAGACTAGCTTTTGTTTGGAGGACATAACCATCATCATATTGATCAAACTGAGGCAAATCATCAGTATAAAACACATCATCAAGCATACATGTCAGTTCAATAGCTCTCTCTTCTCCAAGATGATCTATAAAACAATCATTATCAGATCTATGACAAGTGGGATAAGAATGAAAATGTTTTGGATCAGCCACTTGTTCTTCTTCAATCAGCGAGTCATGGTCTTGAACATCATACTCATTCCTTGTGGTGATCTTTTGCATCATTTCTTCCACTACATTTACCAAAATGTTGAGCTTTACCTCTAAAGATGTTGATTCCTTTGGATCTGTCTCCTTCATATTTTCTTCCTTCAACTTTTCCCTTCTGATCAAAAAATTAGCCTCTACATCTACTGCAATGTTTTGCATCTCTTCAAGTGTTGCAAAGTTCCTTTATCTCAGCTGAAACTCCATTTCCAGATCAAAAGCATCCAGATAGTGCAAGAGAGCAGATCCACTGGAAGGTCTTATATTAACCGACATTGAAAAGTAGACTTGGTTAAATCTGGCAAAAAATTGCTGTATTGTCTCCCCTGGCTGCCTTTTCAACTGGTTATACTCTTCTATAATCAAGAAAGGGTTTTGTCTGACTACCCACTTGTCGAGGAAAATTTTGACGAACTACTGGAAATCTGGGATGCTCGCATCACGCAAGGTTTTGAACCAACTCTTGACTTTGCCTTGCAAAGAAAGAGCAAAACCCTAATATTGACATCCTTTTCATCAACTTCATAAAGGTCAAGAAAAGACTCAAAATTCAATACATGTCTCTTAGCAGTGACATTGTCACATTCACCATCAAATCTTGGTAGATATTGGTAATGATTTTTAGGGAAAGCATGGGATATATGGGGTAAAATCAGAGGTTTGTATCGATCTGGAATTTTACAAGGTATAGGGGTATATACAAAAGCTGTAGAATCAGTCTTGGTCTCTTTAGGCTCATCAGTTTGAAGATGGTCATCATAAGATTTGGAAGAAGGGTCTTCATCAAGATCAAAGGGATGCGAATATTTGGCATTCACAATCTTCAAAGGGAAGGAATCAAATGTAGGTCTAGGATCTTTTCTCGAATACAGTATACTTCGCAAAGTCTTCTTGACATTCTCGCGAAAAGAGAAGAAATAATTTATAACAAAGATCTTGATGTCTTGGATGAAATTCCAACTTGAATACCTGATCTTTCCATATTGTCCTTTCATGTTTCTGCTGGCCAGGTTCATCCTCCAGTGGAGTCCGTGGATCTAATCTTGAAATTGATTTAGAGTCGCCTAGGTGAATGATTTCATCCTTCTGGTGTTTGATCTTTGTCCACCATTAATAATCAGATCTAAAATTGATACTTTTTACTGAGGAACATAAAACTCTGTTTCCCTAGTATGGTCACCACTATGTTAGAGCCTAGATCGACCTCAGGCTGAATGGAGGCAATCCTAGGATAACCAAAAACCACGCTTAACCTGGTAGCTAGCCCTACCAGGTCGAGAGAGGGCTCTCTGCTTGCCAATCTCAGTTGAGATGACTGAATTGAATATGGATTTTAGGCTAGGTATAGTAGCTCTATGGTTTTTGGTTGATTTTGAAGGTTTTTTTGCTAGATCAAATGGAGAAGGAAGTTCTGGGTCTGAGAAATCAAGTCAGAATTGCATGGTGTTCTATGGGGTGAGGTAGGTAGGTGTTTTAGCACTTCGAATTGAGTCAGATGATAGGTCTAAGACTAGTGAGGAGCTGAGGAGGGCATGAAATGATCATGTGTCCTCCTCAAACAGCTGAAAACATCAAAAACTAAATGTATTCCCAAGGCAGAGCACTATTACCAATGTATTCTACCTATCTATCTTGATTTCATTTTGTTTAGAAGAATGAATGAGATTTTCGCACACATAACACATGAGAAAAACTAATGAAAGAAGGAGAAACAATGCAAAACACATTAACACAAGAATCCCACAAAAATAGCCACAAATCCTAGTTTATTTCCTTGACAAACTGCTCTAGAGATGTACAATCTAGCTCAAAGCATCCACAAGAGTCCAACCCTTGCTAATGACTGAAAAAATACATAATATAGACATCAAACCACCTATACTAGCCATCAAGGGTCGAATCCATGAGAAGAGGGGTGGTTTCAACCATTTCTAAACTAGGAACAGGAATATAGCCAGTGGAACAGCTTGCCTCTATAACCATGGAAACTGATTCATTTACCCCTCAACCACCTCAAAATGATGAATCTACCCTCTAAGGTCATTTTGCAATTACATTTACATAGCATAGCATCATTTAAAATCATAAATTCATACAATATGAAAGAAAAAGTCACCTTGTAGAAAAACTAGGTGAAATTTTGATTTTTGAGCAAAATTGGCAAAATTTATCCTATGCGGAGTGCCACTGTTCCTATGCGTGGCACCGCTTCAGACCTAGTTTTGGAGTCCTTCCCCTTGACCAAATTGAGCCAAGATAGCTCGTTGGAAAGAGCATCATGTCTAGTTTCTGGAACATCTTAAATTTTTGCATTTGGAGGTCATGTGCACCCTCAAAAGTGGAATCTCCCAAGGCTACTTCCTGTCTGTCCAAAAAGTGGCAGAGAGGGCACTTGTTGATGGCTTTTTGACCTTTAGGTGACCAAGATTACTCCCAATTTGTTGAAACTTTGAGGGATTGATGTTCTCATCGTGCTGAATATGAATATGCAAGCCATTCTTTCAAAAGGTGTCTCCATCAAAAGTGCAATGCTGCCAAATTCCTGTCTTGCAAAACTTTATCAAAATTTTCCCAAAATTAGCACAAGGCACCCTCATCCACTGCTTTTATGAGCTAATGATGCATCAGCTAGGATTTCCAATTTGTCTTGCTCCTCATTGGCCATTAAGGCCTTCCTCAACCTAGCCTTAAGCTTCCTAATTCTTATGATGCACATTTTGTTCTGGGTCATGTACTGATAGGCCATGTGGTGAAGCATATTTTTGTCTATGTTATCCCTCTCAATAAACTTCACCAAGTGTATGTTAACCTGCTCAAGACAAATATCCCTAGGACTCTCAATTTCCTTTGCCTTTTGTCTTCTAGCCTTGCCTCTTTGTTGCCTAGTCACTTGGCCTTTTTCATTGTTTGTGAACACTTGTGGTGAATGATGAGATAGGGTGGATGGATGAAAGATGAGTATGAAGAGATTATAGGATGAGGATGTGAGAGTGAATGGCCATGTAAATGGGATTTAGGGAGTGAGTAGGGTTTCAGATAGTGTAGGGTTTAGAGATATATGTAGGATAAAGTATGTAGGATTTTGGGAAGAAGGTATAAAGGAATAGGATTTGGGGAAAATGTGTGAAGGAATGGGTTTTTACGGAACAATTAGGGAATGGATAAGATAGGAAAAAAATGAGAGAGTGAGCTTGACAATTTTTTATGAGATAGCTTGGGTGAATACTAGGGTTTTAAATTTATGAGGGAAAAAGTCACCAAAACTTGATGCCAAACCCTTTTCAACAAGAAATATTGAGTTACTTACTTGCAAAGAGGTAATTTGGAAGATTTTAGGCAAATTGGGGTGATTAGGAATTATTTAGAGCTTGGTTTCCAGGTGCGTAGTGCCTCTTCTATGTGCAGCGCCAATGTATTTTTCCACTGCCCGAAATTCCCAGGTGCGCAACGCCTTTTCTATGCGCAGCGCGAGCTGCTAGGTGTGCAACACCTTTTGCAAACCACTTTTGGAGGTCTTCCCAGTGTCTAAAATAGGCATGTGATAGCTTGCTGGAAATCTTATCGAGTCTAATTTCCAAAACATCTTGAACTTTCCAATTTAGAGTTAATTTTCCCTGTCAAAATTCCAATCTCCCAAGACTGGTCAAAATGTGCAGAATGAGGCAACCTAAATGAACAGTGTTGTTGCAGTCAACTTTTGAAGATCTTCCTCAACTCAAAATTGAGTTCATGATAGTTCATTGGAAATAACTTTGTGTCTAGTTATCATTTTATGCATCAATAAAGTCATTTGGGCAACCCAGCTAGGAGAAATCTTGATTTCCCCAAAGTCACTCCAGAGGTGCGTTAACTCTCCTGAGGCCACTTGTATTTTTCATATTTCTCTAAAACCATGAAACTTGTATAAAAACTGAAAGAGGTTTTTCTTCTTGAGTCAATGATGGAAAAAACCCTCTCTCACTTTTGTCAAATTCATCTTTTATTACTCAAAAACACAGTTTGAAGAAAAACTGACCCTTATGTATGATGAATGTCTTGTTCCTTGGAATGACTTCTCGACAAATGATGGAGACCTAATGTTTGATGATATGAAATGGGTTCATTCCTTTTGATATCTCTCATGCCTCCTTTTCTCAGATATCTCTACTCCCATAGCCAACCCTGGCTTAGTAGGAAAGGAATTTTAGGGTTTTAGTGCTTGTATCTCTTTTGTTTTTATAGGTGGATTGATGCTCAAATTCTTTGACTTTTGTAGTGGCAGGTACTTGGCAATATCATCGGGTGACCAGGAGTAGCATGGAACCATTTATTACATATGAGAATGATAAAATTACGTCAAATTTAAATATGAAATACAAATGCTCTGTTTTCACCTCAAAACTAGTTTCGAGGTGAGAACTTCATTAAGTTTACAAATTAACAAATTTTGACTATGGATATTAACCTCCTCATGTCTTTGCTAACCGTTGTTAGCAATAATCACTGAAATCTGACCATGGAGGAAGCCCTAGACCTAATGAGAACAAAACCATATGTAATTAATGAAATAGACTGAAGTGAGCATAAACCATTGACTGAAAGGTATGAAAGGAGGTCAGCAAGTACATATCATGAGGGAAAAACTGAAATGAACCCTACCATCACTAGATCCATGACCTAATGGAATGTAACCTCATCACAATGGGACTCCTTGTATGAAATGCAAAAGAGTAATTTTGATCACTGATGGCAGTGACGAAGAAACTGACACTAACAGGAAGAAGCTATATAACCCATTCTGTTATGGTATGTAGTCAAATAGTATCATTCATGAGCATCCATTCAACTTGGTGAAATGTTGACATGGGGTCCAACCAACATATTTCCTCCTTCAGCATAATTCCAATTACTCGTTGTGTTCCATGTTATTTTAATGCTACTTTGATATCTCCATATTTCTTTTAGTCCTTCATGTGACTCCATGGTAGTTGTTTTCTAGTTCTTTGATGGTCCATAATAAAGTTATTGATGCTCAAACCCTTGTGTTGATGATTTTTGTTTCTATGAGTGGTGTGGGTGATTACATATAATAAAATTCACCTTTGGTTCTTTAATATTTGTTCATTCAACATTTGAGTTATGTGGATTAGTAGGTTCTTCTTCATTTTATTCCCTTCTCAAGGTTTCTCTTCATGTTCTTCTATACATTCTTATTCTAATTCAACATCAAACTCTTCATAATATGTGTTACTAGGTACTGCAATTAGGTTCCCTGTGATCAATTTTATATATTCTTCAATATTAGGACCATCTTATTTCCTTTGAAAATGTATTCTCCTTGCAAAAACTGGAAAATAGAGCTACTCATTTGAATAAATAAGTTACTTCTTAATGGGTATAGTTTGTGTGGAAAGGGTTTAAGGTGATTTTCATAGATATAAGAGACTCAAAAATAGTCAAGGGGTTCTCTCTTATATAAGGTCCAAATTAGACCTCAAACTATTTGGGGTAAGAGACCTATTTGGATTTTGGCCTAGTAGTCATTCTTGGTTCTGAAGAATGCTATTTGATATGGATAATTGTCACAGAAGTGGGCGTATATTATAAACTAAACATTTCTAGTGCACTAAGGTAGAAATTGTAAGCTTCATAGTAGTAAATGATAGAGAAGAAGTAGGAAGTAATCAATCAATAAATGTATAGTTGCACAATAAAGAAAACAATTAGCTAAGATTCAAAATAACATTGGATGCTTAACCTACTAGAACAACTTTAGAATTGTTAGTATTTTGAAATAATAAGTCCTCATAGAATGAAAGTTATAAAAATTAAATAGTAAGCATGTGAGACAGACCATCTAATTCACATAATAATATGTAATATAATAGTATATATCCCACAAATTACAAAGATACATGCATTATTCAAGAATAGTCATAAAAAAGGACAAGTTGAATTCCATAATACAGTTCTAGCAGTGGCCTTTCAAGGCTTCTTAATATTGAAGCATTGAATGAAGAAGTGTAAGCCTCCTAGATCTAGTTTATCAATATAAAACAAACAAACAAACAAAAAAACAAAAAATTGGAAAAGAAAAGAACCTTTATCACTAATGGTTTTACAATAATTATAATCTAGAGTTCGTAACTACCACTTGTGATTGTTTTGATTCGTGTCATTAAAGTTACGACTCTTCAAAATATCCTAATTAAAAAATGAAATAAAATGCTAAAAACATTTGTGTGGGTTTCCAAATGTGATATCCAAGACCTCCTAAAGGTATGCCACCCAGAGATCATAGAAATATGAGATCATCAAGATATTTTCAGGAAATAAAAACTACACAGTGACATTGCATTCTATTGTGTGCGGGGAGATGACTCGGACATCCTTATTTAATGAGATCAAAAATGAATTTAGCATTCTTTGTTTCTTGGAAGGGTCCACTAGATGTTGTTTGAGATTGTCCTTAGTGATTTTATTTGTGAATACACTAAAGAACAACTATTTTGCATTCAATTCCTCATCCAACTCCTTATTCACTTCCTCGTATGTTCTGGCCTATCCTTGATTTCCAGTTTACGGCAACATGTTCCTCTTGATTATTTTTTCTTCCAATGAGTAAAGTCATTGACATTGGGCCACTAACTAAGTTGTGTCCCTTTCTATCTTCTATCGAGTCTTAAGAGCTCAATTGATTGCTATAGATTCATAAAGAAGTTCCTATTTACTTACTTTAAGAATCTTAACTATTGCCTAGAGGTATTCTTTAGGCCATTGATCTAACTGATTGATAACATTTTGTACTCCTTGCATGTAAGTTCCCCTCTGTTTAGCTAACTTCCAAAAGGGTAGAGGCTAGCTTGAGGACTTATATAAAATATATAAAAATTGGTACAATTACAAGATAAGGGACTTGTGTGATTCATGAAACTCTGTGGAACACACCCTATAATATTCAAATTTTATGCTCTCATGTTGCACTATCCCGGTTTCCTCGCACAATAATTTGGTTTGTATTTCCAACTCAGTTATCTATGCATCATTACTTTTCAACTATTCTAGGTCTCCCATTTTACTTTCTATGGCATGAGAGAATTTTGTGCCTACCAAGACCATGGTAAAAGAATCATTCCTTTTTTATTGTACTATAGGCTTTTTAGAGATGATATGCACAAGCGGAACATGTGGTGTAACATAATGATTCTTCAAGTGCTCTACAATTTTGGTTCATGCTATGATAAAATATGAAATTATGTATATTGGTCACCTTCTTCCTCTTCACTAGCGTGATACTAATGTTAGTCACTGGAAGATAACCTCCTATGATTTTTGTAACTTCTAATGGTGTTGGATCAATCTCTATTTCCGTAAAATATGGTTGAGTCTCTAAATGTAGTTACTTTTACTATCGTTGGAAATATTCTTACCTTGTTCTAGCTTCTACTTCATCCTATAGTCTATTTTAGTACTCTTATTTTTGCTTCCTCCTTTATTCTTCTTCTTTTCTTCCTCAATTTTTATTTTCCTTTTCTTTCTTTCTCTGCTCCCTTTGTCTAATTACTTCCACGTAATTTTTTTCTTTGACTAGTAACTCTAGAGTTACTCTGGCAACTTCTTGTGTTATCTAGGATACTTCTTGTCCTTTCCTTAGTTTCCATTCTTGTTACCTCTAGGATGTACGCTCTTGCGTTTCTTTCTCTTAGGCTAATTTTTATGTTTTCTCTCAATTATCTTCCACTTTTGTAGTTTTAGGGATGTAATCAATCCTTGAAATAAATATTGCAACATTAAAGGAATTATTTTGCTTCTCTTTATCTACCAAAATATTTAATTGATATTCCCATCTAAACTTGTAGGACCAAAAATGTTCCTTCACTGTGGATAATGTATTATATCTATAAAACACTAAATCTACAAAATGAGAACGTCTTAAAGTATCAACATCTTCCTTAGCTCTCTTGATATCCTTTCTTTCATAAGCTGATAAGTATAAACACATGTCAAGAAAGGGGTGATTCTTTGTCCTTGATAGAGCTCCACCTACCCCCTTGTAGACCTAATAGGCTATTTCCTCCAAGCCTACCTTGTCAGTTACAACGTTGGGAAAAATTGTGAGGTTTCTAAAAACCTTAATGTAGGTACCCTCCTAATTCATAAACAAATAAACCACTAAGGGTACAATCTTCTTGGATTTTCCTAACATGTGAGGAGAAGCTTCATTGAACAACACCATATAAATTTATTAGGAAACTTTGGCATATTTGTGCATATATTGGTAGATAGTGATCCTCCCAAAGGATTTTTTATAAATGTAAATTGGTCCTTCAAGGATAGTCCATTTCCATTTCATGACTAGGAAATTCATCTTGGAACATATGAAATCTATAATATATGTTACCATGATGAACTGAGGTTTTTTCCCTTGCTAAATATCCATCTATACCTTCTCAATATTATCCTTGAGAGATCCTACCAAGAAAGTTTCCCACCTAAAGATGTCCTCAACATTGACAACATACATCAATGATACCCAACACTTGAGGAAATTCTCGACATTAAGTCTACCATTCATCCTGCATAAAAAAATAGATACCAATTGAAAAGGAGTCTTCAACGCATTCACATTATTCTATTTATTTTCCCTCTTTAGAAATATCCCTTTTTTGGTCCAACACTCCTTAATAAATTCCTTGGGCTAAATCTTGAAGCTACTTACCCAACCTTCATCCAAGTATACTTCCTCCCTATGTAGTTTATAATTCATCTTAATTTTAGAAGCTTGGATGGAAGCAATGGGTTTTCTATGGATTTCCTAGATAATGGCTTCATCAAGGTCTATATGTTGAGTCATCCACTCTGCAACGTTTACATAAGGAAATAGAACAAGGTGAGAAACCAACTTTGGTATTTGGGATCTCTTAGAAGTTTTGTATACCTTGGAATCTAGATCATCTATAGGAGGAATTTCTCTCTAAAACAACTTGTAGACCTATGAACATGTGTATAAGGTATACTTTTCAATACATAAAGGAGTATCCCAAAACTCGGTGCTAAAGGAGTTATTGGGTTCTTGATCATCAAAGGCTTGAACATTGGTGCCTTGCCAATCTATTTAATAGATATAGATGTGTTTCCCATTCAAAACCAAAAAAATATGAAAAATCACCCACTATAGAGATTAATTATAGAAAAATGCAAATAACTAAAGTTTCTGCATTTTACGGATATATGAGATTAAGAGAAAAAGATGGTATGTGGAAAAATAATGAATTTCAATATCATATTATTAGTCAAGATGGTAGAGTGCCTTTTTATGATGAAAACCAATAAGGCACAAGGATACAAACTATGGTTTTTGGAGAGAAAAGACTTGGTCATGTTCCTAGCTTTGAGAAATAAATATCTCGCTAATATTTCAATTAAAAATTTAGACTATAAGCCAAAGAAGAGCTTAGGATAAAAAACCCTAGGTATGTGTTGACATTGTGATCAACACCTCCAAAATTTTTCCTACACATGAATTTTGGAGCCTACTAAGGATAACGATCTATTCACTTCAAGCTATATGAATGTTGTGCTAAGTGTTTAATTCTTCTTCTCACTTTCTGAGTGTCAAAGTTACTTTCATATGCATGTTCAGTCTATAACAAGTTCATGAGTGAATTCTTTTACGCAAGCTTGAACAAGCATAGCTCGATCCATCAAGACAGTACATGTGCAATGTTCAACCTATGATAACAGTTAGTGCACACATTTAATTGACACTCTCTCACTTTTTGGTTGTGATTGTACGTCTATTCTGATCAGTTTTTCCAACTATCTCTTTTGTACACCTTCGCTTTCACAAATGTTGCTATCATGTTTACAAATATCACTTTTGCTTGCCTTCACTAAGTGTTGATTTCAGGTTATCTTCACTCTTGCATGTGTCATTTTCAATGTCGTTCACATTTTGCAAGTTCTATTTTCACTTTCCTCTTACCAGTTGCAAATCTTGTCTTTTGGCCTGGGAAGTATCAGATAAGCTTAGCTATGCTTCATTTTAAGGGGTAAGTTTGCTTCAAACAAGTCTTCATTATCATATAGACATGTGTATTACACTCATTCCCAAAGTTGTATGCATTGTCACACAAGTGTTGTCAATGTTGTCACAAAGTGTATCTTTAGTGTTGCACTTGGGGAAAGTTGTTGAATTGTCATCACATTGAGGGGATTATGTTGTTCATATATTATGAGTGATTGCTTTTGAGTCCTAAACTATACTAAGTGTGTGATCACATTGAGTTTTTCCTTACTCGCTTTGTCCTCACTGATCCCGCACAGCCAAATCCTAAAACATCCCTTCCCAAGGAACTTGGTTTCACTAAGCCCTCTTGATTTCTGCACTATAGGGTCTCAACCATCAAGCTCAAACCTTGCCTCTTGGAACTATGTAATGCGCAGTACTTGTCTCCCAAAATTTCACACTGCATAGTCTTATTGCTTAATCGTGACCCTTGAGCAATAGAACTATGCAAATCAAAATCCTAGTGAGCTCCTTTTGTGCACTCTGAAGTCTCAAGTGTCAAGATTTCAGCCTAACTCCTTGAACTGTGCAACTTCACAAACCCTATGTCTATTTCTCTCCCTAGAATTGCGTAGTGGGAAACCTCAAGCCTAAATCCTTAAGCATGCCTCCTTGAGCCCCTCAACTGTGAAATCACCCTTCCCTAACCTTCCCGAACTATGCACTACATAGTCTAAAGCCTCATTCCTTACTCTTAACCTCTTGAGTTGCGCAATTGCATAATCCCTGAGCCAATCTAGCAATCCAACACCTAGTTCAAGCTTAGTTAATGATTTTATGAATCATGTTAAACTAGAATTTTTTGTACTGATGTCATCTTGTCATGAGTGATTTTCAGTTGTAGGTATTATATCTTATTATAATAGGATAATGATGATGATGGAGATGAATAAGGAGACCATGCTAGAAGAAACCTATGCAATTGCAAAGATAAGTTGAGATTTGAATAGGAATAGGAAGAGACAATAGATTCCAACAAAATATCAAAGATTAGGATGGAATGAATACTCAATATCAATCAACCCCTTGGAGGATGAATACAAATCACATGCAATATCCATCATGAAGATGCAAAGGAAAAAAAAAAGGAGCAGCTAGGAAATGCCACATCATCATGAAGCTCGATTGCATCATTGTCAAGAGTAATCTCATGAGTCACATGTGTCATAGCGCCTTGCCACATCATTTGTGTAATGTAATTATGTGATTCCCCAAAATTCAAAAATGTAAAATATGTGTGGGATCAAGGGTCCCACATGGAATATGAACAGTCACTATTGAGCTCTAAAGTCGTATAAAAGCTCAAAGGTCATGTAAGAATTTGAAAAGTCATTGTAGAATCTCAAGAGTCATGAGGGGGGTCAAGAGTCACAAAGGAGGTGAAGGGTCGCCCCACTTGTTATAAATTCAACCTCATAACTCAAGAAAATGGACCTTTGGGACTTGAACTTTCACCTTGGCTTCTCTAGCATTGGCATAGGAGAGAAGGTCTTTCTTGTGAGAAGCAAGTGGTTACTTAATGTTCCACTATTGGGGTTAGTGTGGCAGTATTGTACTTGTATATCTTGGCAATTCCAATTAATATATGCATCTCGATGAGCCAACATATTTTCATACATGTATCGTGAATATCATCGGACTATTCTATAGATGTTTTCAATATGTGTTTCGTTCAAATGTACTAAGGAAATTAAACTTTTTCGATGGCTTTAGTACTTATCTTATTGAAGGGGTGTTGTGTTTGGTTTTATGATTATGGTTGGCTTGTGAACTACTATGCATACTAACTTTAGATCCTCTTATACTCTTGTTTGTCTCTTTTAGGATGGTATTGTTACTTTTCTTCTAGAGGCTCACTCTCTTTCTCCCTATTGTAAAAGTACCTTGTATACATCACAATTGTATGCCTCATAGTGTCAACTTGCTTGTTTCAAAGAATGTATTTATAAGCTCTTTTGTTAATAATGGAAGCCAAGGCAAATACTTAAGAACAATGGAAACCAGTCACATTTTTGGTTGGGGCTCCTACTCCAAATTGTGTGAGGTCTAATTGGGACTTGACATCGGGGGGACCCTCTTAGTTGATGAACTTCCAACACCATCAAAAATTTGCACTAGAAGGAGGATTGGATGACAAGTTGTGCCGATTGAGTCTATTTTAAATATCTTCTGTTAAATGGCTCATTACCATATCATAATCCTGAAATTATTTTCTAACCTATCCCATGGAAAAAATTTCATCTCCAAGGAGTAGTTTCAGGAATTGTCTCAATTCAAGTTTGATGGCAAAGGTGATACACACATAGCCAAACATATATCTAATTTTCTTGGTCTTTCTAAATATAATGAAACCAATGATGAAGATGTTGTTTGTATATTATTCCCCTTCAATATTGAAGGTTTAGTTAATAAGTGGTATCCGAGTTTACCATCTACTACTATTCATTCATTCGATCAATTTCTCAAGGAGCTTCATCAAGGCTTTGATAGCCATGTTTTTCAAAATGTATGTAATAGGATTGATAAGCTTAGAATGAACTTTAGTGAATCTGTAGGGGATTTTCTTAATCTATTTCTTCACCTTTGCTATGAATTTCCATTGGGATAGGGTTCCTAGGGTCAATTTTGGGTTATTTTAATCAATTTTTGAGTATAATTTTGTAAAGAATGTAAAGTCTATGCGAAATGTGGAAGTGGAGCATGCAGCTAAGTAGGAGTCAAAGGGGCTTTATCCCCTTGTATAGGTAAGTGATAGGATGGTTTTGAGACTGACCCATAGGTTGTGGGCCATGGTATTGTAATAGAAAGGCTATAAATATTTGAGTCATAGTGAGTATAGAATATAACTTTTAGAAAAGAACAAGTGTAAGGGAAAGTGTTATGGTAGGAAAGCCCTGTTTCTTGTACTTAGGCATAAGGAGGAGGATCCTACATCTATGTGTGGGGAGAACTTGGACCGAATAATCTGAATCCTAAATCTAATAAAGACTAATTTTGGACCGAATCTCTTGCCTCTATGCCTTGTTCTTAATTCTTTTTAAGTTTATGCATTGCTGCTTAATAATTTGTTTTCTATGAAGTAAAGAGTATGCTTTGTTCGAATCAGATAAATCTCTAATATTTGTGCATGAAATGAGTGATGAATTGTTTTCGTGAAAGTAGAAACTAAATATGTTATGGTAATTATCAAATCAGGTAGATCTGCACAAAGGTAGATCTAGGGTAATTATTTACTAAGTGAAAGTTGGGAGTCTACTTCTTTTAGGTATGAAAATCCTAATCGTAGATCTTCGCAAAGGTTTGGGATTCGTTTGATAGAGTTGCAGTGGTGGACCATAGGAAGATATAGATCTATGCGAAGGTAGATCTGAGCCATAAGGACTTTCGAGTACAAATCACACAAATTCTAGATGCAGAAACCTAGTTCTAGCATCCCCCAATACTGCTTCGGGTGAGACTACAGCCTGTGATATGCAAGTTGTTACCGAAAGGGCCAGTAGTTAGGGTATTGTTGGTTGGCATGAATAACTTTGTACCTAGGTTAGACCCCCTTAAGCTAACAAATGGTATCAAATAGGCTTAGAATCAAAGAGCAATAGGCATTTGATGTAATTAGTGAAGTTAAGGAAAAAAATGAATAGATATTCGCTAAGAAGGCTCAATCCCTGAAAGAAAAGGAAGAGCTTGAAGCACAAAGTCAGAGCATGGAAGCATCAATTACACAGACATATAATTTCATCCTAGAGATACATATTCCGAAAGACGCCACAACTACAATGAAGATCAGGAAATTGGCTTCTGCAGTTCGTGAATCAAAAGATGAGTCACATTTGACTTCTAGATGAAGGTATCGAAATTACAGCTGAAGCTGCAGCCGACGACTCCGCCAGAGGTCACAGAGCAGCCCGATGCAGCCATTAAGGATCATATGAATACTTTAGATATTGCAGTTAAAAGATGTGATTTTATTTTTAATTATACCATGGAGTTATGGGACACTTTGCAGGAGGACCCAAACCTGCAGAGATTGAGTACAGAAATTAGAGAGGCCCACCAGAAATATGATGATATTAGGGTGACTGCATGCACATTGGCACTAGTTTAGTGCTTTGCGCGCCTACAGCAAGGGAAGATGATACAAGCACAACTACAAGAATTGCAGCAAAAAGAATTAGTGTTAAAGGCTCACCTTCAACCTTGGATAGAAGAGGCCAACTAGATTTCTCAGACCATTCATGAGAAGCTAAAATATCTATAGCAGACTCATAGGACCATGTAGCTTGCGATACAGGGACCGACTATAGAAACGCTGGTCAAAGATGTGAAGTAAGGTTGTAGTACAAGGTACGATGGAGCTAAACTCATTGAAGCAGCAGTTCTGTGAGCTCCACAACAAAGTCGAGAAGCCAATTGAGTGACTCGAGGGCGAGTCACCATATTTTTGTTAGGGGCGTGTTGGGATAAGGTCCCTAGGGTCAATTTTGAGTTAGTTTAATCAATTTTTGAGTAGAATTTTGTAAAGAATGTAAAGTATATGCAAAGGAAGAGGAGCATGCAACTAAGTATGAGTCAAAGGGGCTTTAGCCCCTTGTATGGGTAAGTGATAGGATGGTCTTGAGACTCACCCATAGGCCGCAAGCCATGTTATTGTAATAGAAAAGCTATAAATATTTGAGTCATAGAAACTATAGAATATAATTTTTGGAAAATAACAAGTGTAAGGGCAAGTGCTAAGGTAGGAAATCTATGTTTCATGTACTTAGGCGAAACGGAAAGGCTGTTGTAGCTAAGTGCGTGGGTGCATAAAACTAGGTGCACAGGGTGGAAAAGTCTGTAATTTGAATGTTGAATCTAATAAAGACTAATTTTGGACCAAATCTCTTGCATGCGTGCCTTGTTCTTAATTATGTTTAAGTTTATACATTGTTGCTTAATAATCTGTTTTTTATGAAGTAAAGAGTATTCTTTGCATGAATCTGTCAAATCTCTCATATCTATGCATGAAATGAATGATGAACTGTTTTTGCGAAGGTAGTAACTAAATATGTTATGGTAACTGTCAAATCAGCTAGATCTGTGCGATGTCAGATCTATGGTTATTATTTACTAAGTGAAATTTTGGAGTCTGCTTCTTTTAGGTATGCAAATCCTTATTATAGACCTTCGCGAAGCTCTGGGAGCAATTTGAAAGAGTTGTAGTGGTGGCCCATAAGAAGATACAGATCTGGGTGAAGGTAGATTTGAGCCATAAGGACTTTAGAATACACATCACACAATCCCTGGATGTAGAAACCTAGTTCTAGCATCCCACAATACTGCTTCGAGTGAGACTACAACCTGCATTATGCAGGTTGTTTCCGAAAGGGCCAACTATTAGGGTTTTGTTGGTTGGCGTGAATAACTCTGAACCTGGGTCAGACCCCCTTAAGCCAACAATTTCCCTATGGAGTGATTGATTCTAATTTTAACAGCGAAAGGTTTCAGATCTTTATTCTTCTCTCCTTGAAATATTTTGAATCTGCAACCCTTGATGATGTTTCTCTCCCAATTTATTTTTCCAAAGAAAAAATCGAACTTTTTATTAACCAAAATAAAAAGTTACATAGTATATGCCTAAGCATTTATTTTGTTGTATGATTTGAAAATCATAGAGCTCACAGGATGAAAGATACAGTCCTGTCCAAGAAACATGAAGGAAAAACCACTGATCTGATGCACGGACCTCCTCATATTGAGGAAAATAGCCCCTTTTATCGGTTCATTACAGTAACACCAGTTTATCTATAAGATCATAATGTATCCAAAGAAATAAGTTGTCTACTCTTCCTGGGCCTCCTTCGAGAGGAAAACAACCCAAACAAGAAGTAAACAAACCGAAACAGTAGTCTGAAGTATAAACAACATATCCTATATCATGTGAAAAATGTAAAAACACATCTGAAAACCAGTCTGTTTTATAGACCTGAAAGCCCATAAAGTAAAACTAGCTATGTATATGGTGGCTGATCTAACACACGAATCTCGCCTTGGTCCTCGTACGCTATCCTCCAACTACCCATATCTTGTTGCAGACCCTCTTTAGAAAGCATGTCTACTACATCATTGTGATCCCTGTAGATGTGGTAAAGAGAAAAAACATTAAAAGAGTATTTTAGATGTTTTGTCTCCTCTAATAATGGTGATAAAATGTAATTTTGACAACTGCTCTCTCCATTGAACCATTTTATAACGTTCATTAAGTCCCTGGAAATCTGAATAGTGAGAATGTCAAGGTGAATAAGCCAGCAAAGGAGAAATTTAAGGGCTAACAGCTCCGCAAAATTGTTTGTTCCAGTCCCCAGCCCCACTGAGGCTTTAAGACATCTGTTTTGATTTATGTGTATTATCAACCCTGCTCCTGCTCTATTGTTTTGGGAAGCCCCATCAAAATATTCCCATTGTATTCCTTCCTTGATGTGTTCCATGCTAGATTGTCTAGAGGGGTTTTCTTTAACAGGCTCAGGTATACTTGTGTAGACTGAAGTACATTGGATTGCAATGGCCTCATAAGGGATGTACTTATAAAAAAAGATGCACCTGTTCCTTCCTATCCAAATGCCCCATGCTATGATAAGAGGCAGATTTTGCAGGTTCCCTTTCGGATATAGCTGCCACCAATTTTGGCAAGCTTTTGGGAAAATTTCCTTTTCCGAGACTACATTCTTTTGAAGCAGTTTCCAAACCTCCAACCACGCCTTTTTAACAACATGGCAATCTATAAATAGGTGCCTGATTGTTTTTTATTCATTTTTACATAAAGGGCATCTCCTAGGTCCTAACTTATATCTGGCTTGAAGAATGTCCCATGTTGGTACCTTCCGCTTGAGCATGCACCAGAGGAAAAGTATAGATTTTGCAGGACTTTTTAGCTTCCACAAGTGTTTGGCCCATCAATCCAGATTTCCCCATCCTTTCTTTGACATAAGGAACTTGTATCCATATTTTGGAGAATAGGATCCAGAGTCTGCATGAGCCCACATCAACTGATCTGGTCTCTCTCTCAACATCACATTTGATCTGGATAACTCTTGGATAAAAACATTCCATTCTTCCCACCATTGAGGCATCAAATCAAGGTCCCTCCTTGATAGCCAAGCTTGTCTCCAAATAGTGGAGTGACCTTGTTTCTCGATCTGATTGAGGAAGTGAATACCCTTAGAATCGAGTTGCATAATGAGTGTCGGGGATAGTGCAAAATTTTCGTTATAGCCTACCCACAGGTCATTCCCTATCCAGATGTTCTCCCTATTCCCTACCTACCATGACAAACCTCGCTTGATGATCTTGAAAGCATCTATGGTGGCCTTCCAAACAACTAATACATTCCCTTTTCTCTTAATTGGACTTCTTATCCAATATTATAAGGGGATAGGGTTTATATATTTCCTCTTGACCACCATCATCCACAGGTTCTCCATCTTTATAATCCTCCATCCCAATTTCGCTACTAATGAAGGCCCGAAATTTTTGAGATCTTTAATTCTAGAGCCTCCCCATTCCTTTGGCCTTGCCACCTTTTCCCATGCTACCCAAGGGAGAACGGATTCCTCCTTAGACCCTGCCCATAGAAATCTACTGCAAATCCTTCTTATTTTTTCCAGAATGCCTTTTGGAAGCCATGTCAAGGCTGCCCAATAAACTAGAATTTCCAGAATGACAAATTTGATAAGGTTCAACCTTCCAGCTCTTGAAAGCCACTTGAAACTCCAATGTGTAAATCTGGCTTCTATTTTTGCTATTAGCCAGTACCAATCCTGCTTCCTATAGGCATTTGGTTCCAACCAAAAACCCAAGTATTTAAATGGATCATCAAGCTTACGTACTTCAAAAGGTAAAACTTCTGATATTTGGATTATTTCTTGTCTAGTAAAACCTTCTAGAATCAACTGAGATTTTCCTTGGTTCACTTGCATTCCTATAGCCTTCATAAAAAGGTCTAAGATCCTCTTGAATTTGTATGCCACTCAAGAAGCTAGTACCAATCTTTTGCAACACCTTTTATGGACCATAATATTTTGGTGATAATTTATTATCCTTCTTAGCTTGCTTGATGGACATTTGTTTATATGGTTGTAGTCGTAGGAATACCTAGTCACCTACATCAAAATTTCTTTCGCTGCGATGTTGATCTGCTTGTTGTTTCAGTCTATTCTGCACCAACATGAGGTTATCCTTTAAGAGTTGGAGAACTTGTTGTTGATGCTCGATGTGGTGTTCCATTGCTTGAACATTAGAATTTTATCTCAAATATGATGTGATGGATGGTGGCTGATATCCATAAAGTGCCATAAATGGCATCATTTTTGTTATAGTATGGAAGGAAGTGTTATACCACCATTCAGCTAGAGGCAACCATTTGACCCATTGTGTCTATTTATCAGATACAAAGAAATGAAGATATCCTTCCAAACATTTGTTTACTATCTCAATTTGCCCATTAGATTGAGGATGATAAGATGAGCTATGAGCTAACTGAGTATCAAGACAAGAAAATAATTCTGTCCTAAAATTTCCAGTGAAAATGGGATCTCTGTCACTTACAATAATCATTGGATTTCCATGTA
>APFE030231503.1:216918-229895 GCA_000404065.3 Pinus taeda
TTTCATGAAACTTTCTTGAAAGTTAAAAGCTATTGTACCCAAGGATTGTAGCCATTAAACTCCTAGTACAACATCAATACCTTCCATTGGAATGGAAAGCATTGGGTTATTCAATACATATTCTCCCATGGATAGCTTGATATTATGGCACTTTCCAGAGCAATTTATCGTTCCTCCACTTGCAACCATCACTTGACACTCTGGCGCTGGATATAGGAAGCAATTCAATTTTTTTGCTATCTTACAATGAATAAAATTGTGGGTACTTCTTGAATCAATCAACACTATTACCTTTTTCTTCTTTATATGTCCTTCTATCTTGATGGTTTGAGGAGTGGTAATTCCATCCAATGCATTACAAGATATGGTCGGATTCATTTCTTCTTGATCTAGGCTTTATTCCTGGAGTATATCCTCTTCTTTTGACCTTTCTTGTTCCTTTTCTTCCTCCTCTTCACAATCTATGTAGAATAATTTCTTCTCGGCACACTTATGACCTTTAGTATATTTGCTATCACAACAGGAACAAAGCCCTTTCGCTATTTTTTCTTCCAATTGTTGTGGTTTCAACCTTATAGGTTGTGGAAGGCTAGGGGCAACAACACTTCCATCTTTATAGTTGTGAGCAGTAGGCTTCCTGGTTGCCATAATTTTGCTTTCCAGTTTTCTTTCTAACCTGAATGTCTTCTCCAATGAATCAGGTTCCCAAAGACGAACATAATGTTGGATATTCTCCTTTAAATTCCCTATGAACACATCAATCCTATGCTCCTCTGGAATATTTTTTACCCTTATGTTCAATTTTTGGAACTCCTCAATGTGCTCCATCATTGAACCCTTTTGTTTGAGACTTATCAATTGGCTAGAAAAAGTGTTTCTTTTTGTATCCTCATAATGTGATGTCAATTCTTCCATAAAAATTGCCGAAGAAATAATTTGTTTATGAGAGCAAAGCCACTGATACCATACAAACTGATTTGGTTCCAAATATAAAGTTGCAATGCGTACCTTTTGTGTGTTTTGCACATTATTGAGATCGAAAAATTGCTCCATCTGTAGTATCCATGTTGCCGGATCGTTGCCATCAAAATTCCTCATATCGATTTTTGGAATATGGTGAGTCTTCGATCCAAAATTAGAGTCTATGAAATCATGATTAACATTTCTTTCGTTCTCATCATGAGTTTCCTTTACTATCCTTTCACCATTAGTGACCATTTCTTGTAGCAAACGTATTCAAATTTATCTTCAATTCTTCCATCTTATCATCCATTCCATCCATTCCATCCATCTTAGCATCCTTGCCATTCATGTTAGCTTCTACATCTCTCTTTAAACCATCCATCTTAGATTCTATTACTTTTTGTGCAAGTGACATTTGTTGCACTTCGTCTCGTAATTTTGATATATCATGTTGCATTTCTTCATCTTCTTCATGAGTCATGCTAGAACTTTCAGGTTGATTACTAGTTGTTTGCATTTTCTTTCTTCGAGGCATCAATCACCAATAATAATCCTTTACTATGCCCTTTGAATTCCTTCAAACTAATTTTTCAAACCAAGCTTATGTAAAATTAAAAAAAAAAAAACTTCACACCTTTTTTCACTTTATTGGAGCTCAATATTGAATCTAATGTATCTCTGTAATTTCATATCATCTAGTTTTGAAATTGTGACCTATAATAGCGTTATGTGTCCTCTTTCCAATGCCACCAGTCTGATCGAATTTAGATTCTCCAAGGCGAAGTTATGCACAATCTCCCAAGATGACCTGATTATAAACCTTTCCAGAAGAGCGAACTTGTATGAAGTGCCACATGTCACTATTTTGACCTTAGTATCTCAAAAATATACACAGGAAACTAAAGTCCGTCCTATTTCTATAACTTCTTACAAAATTTCAATCTGAGGCTCAAAAGAAAAGTTATGACCATTTTCCCTAGGTCACCTGTTTGGAATGAAATTCGGGTGTCTGCAAAAAATCCAAATTCCTCAAATCATATCTCCGGAAATATAGCACAAAACGCTTTGAAATTCTGATTCAAGGTTCATAACAATTTTGTCCCAAATGGGTTTTTTTTTAAGCATTTGAAACGTCGCAGAAAAAATTATAGCGCAAATGCCACGATGACCTGTTTGGAGCAGCAAAACCCTAGAATTCATAAAACCAACTCATAAAAAGATAGAAAAGATAGTTGAACGCCTTAGAATTTAGCCTCTTCTAGGGGGCAACCTCCTTTACATTACACAATTGAACAATTCCTGGATTATACAAATGACAAAACCTCCTTTCTATATATAGGAGTCTAAAGGGTCACAATATAACCAAGCCGACCTAACAATAATAATATAAAGGCACAAAAATAAAAATAGAGGGATTCTATGGGGCACAGTAATAACAATATGGGGACAATAGGGGCACAACAATATTAATAAGGGATAACACTACAATAGTAATGGGGTCATCACTAGTATTATAGGGACCTAACAAAATCCTTCTTATTTTTTCCAGAATTCCTTTCGAGCCCATGTCAAGGCTGCCCAATAAACTGGAATTGCCAGAATAACGAATTTGATAAGGGTCAACCTTCCAGCTCATGAAATCCACTTGAAACTCCAATGTGTAATTCTAGCTTCTATTTTTTCTATTAGCGAGTACCAATCCTGCTTCCTATAGGAATTTGGTTTCAGCCAAAAACCCAAGTATTTAAATGGATCATCAAGTTTACGTACTTCAAAAGGAAAAACTTCTGATATTTGGATTATTTCTTGTCTATTAAAACCTTTCAAAATCAGCTAAGATTTTCCTTGGTTCACTTGCATTCCTGTAGCCTTCACAAAAAGGTCTAAGATCCTCTTGAATTCCTTTATGTCATTGATATTCCCGTTACTAAAGAGCAATATGTCATCCACAAATAAAAGATGAGATATAAATAGGTTTACTACCACTTCCAAACCTCTTATAGCTCCTTCCCTTTTTTCCTTCTACACTAATTGGCTCAGCCCTTTAGCAACCAGAAGGAACAGCAGAGGTGAAAGGGGGCATCCCTGTCTCAGTCCTCTTTTCCCTTTAAAAAAAGAAGCAACTCTATTTATTATCACCACGAAACTAACTCTTGTTAGACATCCCATGATCCAGTTTATGAAATCAACTTTAAAAGCAAGATGTGTTAGTAACATTCGGATATATATCCATCTTATTCTATCATAAGCTTTGATAAGGTCAATTTTCATAACTGCTCCTTTCCCCTTCTTTTGTTTGACACTGTGAATTGTTTCCTGAGCAACCTCGATAGCTTCGTGGATATGTCTACCATCTAGGAAACCAAACTATTCTTTTGATATGCATTTGGACAAGATGGGTTTTAACCAAATAGCTATCACTTTTGCGATTATTTTGTAAATCCAATTACATAAGGAGATTGGTCAAAAGTCTTCAAAGGAGCCTGGGTATTCTTTTTTTGGAATTAGGGCTATGAAATTTGAGTTAAAAGGGGGATAGATAGCTCCTTTCCTCCTGGATTCTTCGACCACATCCCTCACTTCCTGTCTAATTTTATCGAAGAAATGTTGGAATAGTTTAATTGTCCACTTGTCTAGACCCAGGCTCTTGTCCTTTTCCATTGATTTGATGATGCTCTCTACTTCCTTCTTCGTGACTTCTCCCATCAGATCTACAGCTTCTTCCTCATCCACATAGCAGGGGAAACGTTGGGCCATCCTGATAACCTCGGCCAGTGAAGCTTATGCTTCTCCTATGAAGAGCTTTTGGAAATGACTTATCCCCATTTGTGATAGAGTTTCAAAAGAGTTTGCTTCTCTGCCTTCTTCATTCTTCAGTTTCCAAATTGTGTTTGAATTCTTTCTTCCTCTTGCATAATTTTGGAAGAATTTTGTGTTTTCATCTCCTGCCTTTAGCCAAATGTCTCTACTTTTCAGTCTCCATTGTTCCTCTCTTGCTAGAAGGATTTTACTTCTTTGGCCTTCCAATAACAAAATTCTATCTTTTTTTTCTTAGGTTTCATAGCCATCTGATTCAGGACTTTCCAAGTCTTGGAGTTCCAACCCAATTTTTCTTAATTATTCATCATGTTTTTGTTTCTTAGCCTTCAACCACTCCACCGTTTCTTTTTTCAGCCACTTGAGGTTCTCCATGAAAAGGAATGCTTTGTCTTCTAGGTCACTGATTCTTGTTGTTCTCCAGGTTTCTCTGAGAGGCTTGTTAAAAGAGTCCTCCCATAGCCATGCAAGATTAAATTTAAAAGGGGCTGTCACTTTTTAGGAGGTTTGGAGAGCTCAAGGAGTATTGGAAGGTGGTTTGAGTTCCCTCCCTCTCCTACCCATTGACAAAAAGCTAGAACCTTTGCTAGGACCTCTTCACACAGGAGGAAACAATCCAATCTTTTTGCTATTCTGGATTCCCCTGTTCTTCGGTTCCTCTAGGTGGGCCTTACTTTCAACAAGTTGATGTCCATCAAATTTTGTGAGCTAAGAATATTGTAGAAAAAGTATGTTAAAGAGTCTTCTCTAGCTGATGGACCCCAAATTTCAGTGGCTCCAATTGGGAAATTGAGATCTCCTCCTACCACAAGATTAGGATTCCTCATCACAGATTTGGAAAGTAATGAATTCCATAACAAAGCTCTCCCATGACATGGTCCATAAATATTAACTATTAATAGAGGGAAACATAATTCTAAGGAGAGTACTTCCATCCCCATTGCATGATCCATCCCCCAAGAATTTCTCAATTTAAACTTCCCTTCCTTGAAACCCATGGCTAGACCTCCAGAGTGTCCTATGGGATCCATGGCCTGAAAATTCCACCTTGGGAGGAGAATTCATAGCGATTTTGTGACTTCATCACCCCTACCCAAAGTTTCCTGCAAAAGTAGGATATCCAGATCGTACTAATGGGTAACCTCTTTGAGAGCCAATTTTTTAGGTTTATTGGCTAAACCCCTACAGTTCCAAGATAGAATGATCATTTTTCAACCTCCACAAATGGCTTCACTACTCTAAGCACCCCAAAAATTCACATTTGTTTCCCATCAGCTATGTCTATCTTAGCTTGAACCCTAAGCCTTTGACAAATTTGTTTTCCTACCTCTCACTTTCATCTCATTACTCTAAGAAAGGTCCATTCCCAAACGCCCACGCCCACCCATGGAGGCGGTTTTCTCTCATGAGATCGAAGGTTATAAGGGTTTGATCCAGGGAAAAGATCTTCCCTCACTCCCTCCTCTTCGCCTAGGGCCAACTCACGATTCAGATCTAGCTTGGGTATAGAAGTTATGATGTTATCCACATGCGTATTTCCAGAACCAAATATAGGAAAAGTAATATTTTGAGCACAAGAATTAAAAATAACAGATTTTAAAGATAAATATGGAGAATGAGAGGGAATTTTTGAGTCTAGTCTCATACCCTTTGAATCTTCTAGGAAGAGAGCAGTAGGTGCTTCTGTGGTAGCCTGGTCTCACTCCTCTTGTTCTTATGACTGAGCTGGTAGGATATCAGGTAAGGGGTCATCCTACAAATTTGCGCCTTTAGTCTTATCCTCCTAAGGACTATCAATTACGATATGGTCCATCCCCAAGTCCTTCTTTGTTTGTTGAATCCTTGTCTCCTCCATCCCGGTCATTTCAGCCTCGGCCTTCCTCTGTTTCCTCTGTCACCTTTACCCCAATGGACATTCTTTTCCCAGGTGTCCATAAACATGACACCTATGGCAGCGAAAGGGCAAATGTTCATAATCAAGAGGTTGAACATAATTGAACTCTTTGTACTAAAGCTTAATTTATTCCACAAATCCTTCCCATGGGGTCAATCTTACCGGAATCTGAGCCATCGCCTTGTCCTTCGTCTGAATGTAAGACATGTCTATTTCCAAGTATGTGCCAAGATGGTTCCTAATTGATTTAAACACCAATTCCACCCACAAGAATGATGGTAGCCCAAGCATACAAACCCAAACTGGTATATCTTCCACTTTCTCTCTTTGTGCATCAAACAAAGGATTCCATCATTTAAATAGTACTGGGTGGTTGCCAAAAGCCCAGTTTCTTTCCAAACCCAGTCCGCTACCTCTTTCTTCTCAAACTTCACCATAAACTATCCTGTTGCCATTAACGTTACCTGGATTCCTTTATCGGGTGCCGATTTCCATTGGTGCATGGCCCAATTCTTGATAAATTGGGCCGAGTGTTTCTTCCCCCTTGCCCTTCCCACCAAGGTAAGCTATGCCCCTTCGATGGCTTCATCAATCTGTACATCCATACCCAGTGCCAGGTTTGTGGTAATCTCTTTCTTCTTGATTATTTCTAGTTTTTCCTCTTTCCCCCATCTGCCTCTTAGATGGCCCTTCCTCCCTGTTTTGTGTAGCTGTTGCAGCATTTGCTAGTCCTTCCTGAGGTGTACCTATACTCCTCCCTATGATGATGTGAGGGTTCCCTCCCTCCTCCCTTGCTTCCTTTGACCTGCTTCCTAAACCTTCCTCTAAGCCCTCTGAGACCACCAATCCTCCTTCCTTCCCCTTATGACCAAATCCTCTTCTGGAGTCTGTGTCTTCCTTCCTGAGGTCCAAACCCCTTCCAAGCCCTAATTCATCAATCCAAGATATTTTCAATGGTTTTCTTGGACCCCAAAATATTTTTTTTCCTTTCCTGAAGCCGGCAGCTGATCCACCTCTACATACCCTAAATCCGCCTCTGGCCCAAAGCCTAGCCTTCTTCCCTCCGATTTCCTTAACCCACAACTGAAAACTATATCGTCGAGCCCCTTGGAGAACAATTAACTAAGTGGGAGAGAGATATCTATACTTACTTGAGGGTTTGATGGAGCATCTGCTTTCTTTGTCGCCGCCGATTGGGACTTTGCCTCCTGGTAAGTAGAAACAGTTAAAATTTCTTGGCCGCTCAGTAAAGCTAGCCCTAAGCTCTCCTCCATCAGTGCTAAATATTTCTTGTGGTTCCAGGTCACCTTTGAGCCTATTTTTTCCTTCCTAGTGCATCTAGCTGGATGGATATATTTTTCAATGTTCTATTCAGATACCTCCAAACCCCAAACCGACAAAATTTCTCCAGGTTCGGAATCTAGATCTACGGCATCGCTAGGTTTGACAATTTTTTAACAGTTTTACTCCTGGTAACTGCTAGAAACCCTAAGAGAGAAACAATCCATTCCAATTACCCCTCACTGAGTTGTTAGCAGTCACGAGCTGCTCAAGGTAAGTGACAGTGTAACTTAGCAGGTTCCCTAACCCTGTAATACATCCGGCTGCCATTTTTTGACGGTAAACATCAAACATTTTCAGGTTCCCAGAAACTCCATCTATGGGCCCTCCAGTTGTCCTTGCCTACTGTCAGCTCCTGCCACCTGTATCCCTATTCATTCCATGGTCCACTTCCTGTACACCTTCCTGTCCTGTTCATAGACCCTTCGTCCTCCACCTACAGAGCCCTAGGCCCTCGGCCCTGAAAAAATAGCTCTGAACCCTCACAATCAACTTCGTCATGTCTCATCCATCCAAAGACATATGAGCAACAACATGATACATATAGAATAGAAAAATATGAGCAATCACTGTCCATTTCTCTCCCAACTTATGATGATCACGAGACACCAAAAATTTGTGAGGAGGAACCTAAAATTTTTCTTTGTCCTGCTCCTTTTCCAGTACCAATTTGGGTGCCTCCTGGTGATGACATTAAAGTTTGGAAATCTGAAAATCGAATTGTTGATCTATCCATTCAACCTCCACCCATTTCCCATGATTTAGATCCTAATGATGAGAACTTGGAATGGTTTAGCGATTACACAAAGAAACCTCTACCATCTATGTCTCATGATTCCTTGTTTCGTACTCTACTTGATCAATCTACTTCAACTTTTAACGATGTTCAACCTATCGTTTGAAGCGGTAATCAAGAAGAAGGTATTTTTTTTCATAGGTGGAGGAGAAAAGTTTTGAAGATATTTTTCATTTTTCTTCACTCTTTCAAGATGACAATCTTTATTTTCTGGCTAATCACTAATCTTGCGATCTTAGTAACTTGTGAGATTATTTCAAATCCTTGATTCAAGTTAATACATTGGACACCGATCACTATGACATCCCTTTTTCCATTAAGGCATGTGGTGATGAATATCCAAGTACATTAAATGATATTTTTCTTTTTCCTAAACAATTGGATTTGTATAACATTGAATTAGAATCTGTTTCTCATAGCTTGCAATCTTCATTTGTGTGATTAGAGGATCTTTCATTTCAAAATGATTCTAAAATTTCTTCAAGACATGCATCTTCAGATATAAAATCCAAAGAAAAAAGTTTTTAATCTTTTGAATCTTTAGTATACCCTATTGAATAAAAGCAAGATCAATCTAAATTTTGCATTGGTATGCCTTTCTTCGATCATTACAATGATGAAGATAATCTCTTGGAACATAACACGCATGTCGATCTGTTGTTTTTACAAGTTCAAACTGATTTTACAAATGGTGTTTCTCCACTTGATTCCTTTCATCTTTCCTCACCTTTAGCACACTACGCATTGTACCCATATAGTGCAATAATTTTATTATACCAGCAGTCCCTCTAAATCCTTTAGATCTTTATCCAGTTGGTCATGGTTGCAATCGGGTATAGGATGGTGTTGTCTTACAATTGGGGATGAAAAGCTTGACTCTATTATTCATGATCTATTCAATTTCAAATCGATCATATGTCAGGAGGGAGACTTTATAATTCTAAATGATTTAGGGACTTTTCCGACTAATGCATCTCAATTTTCCATCCATCAAGAATCTGATATGTTTAATCTTGAGTCTGCTCAAACTAGTGGCATCAAAAATATCTTCATTTTGAGAGTTTTTATTCAAATTATCCACAATATCCATTTTTTAGTCTACATTTCGAGTCTATAACAATACTCAAAACGTAGACTAAAAAATGGATACTATCGATAATCTAAATAAAAAATGTCAAAATTTTCACCACAAAAATTTACAAACACTCAGTATCTTCATTGGTACATATGATGATAGTGGTGAATATATACTTGTTGATTTTTCTAAGCCACCCAGATTTGATGTTCCACCATCAGAAAGTTCAAAGAGCTATCTGGAATTCAAGGCACTTTAGCCCTCGCTAATGGTTATGTCAGGTTCTCACAATCCCTTTTAGATATCCAAACTAAATTGGATCCATATTTTCATGCATAATTCTCTCTTTAACATCTATCCACTAGTTGTGAGTTCATCTAAAGGACTTTCAATATTTTCAAGTTGATCTTATTTATCTTCAAGACAGAATTTCTAATAAAATGAAAGATTCTTGTTTGGTTAATATTTTTTCATCATGCAAATCCCTTGTATCACACTCAAGATTGGGGAGCATATCTTTTACGGATATTCACAACTTCAAACTGTGTCATTTTAATTGTCAAGAAGAAAGTCATTTTTGGTCGGAAGATTCCTCTTTGTCAAATTGTTTCAAGATGGATCACATTCCTATAACTTTTGTGCATGTCATAGATCTAATAATATTTTTGGCACAATATCGCTTCTTGAGTGATGGTAAATGCTTGAGTCATTCAGAAAATAAAGACCATTGTGTTGTTATGAATGCCTGGTTTGATTTGAGCCTTGCTTCCAATATTTCACCATCTTGGTATCTTAATTTATTTCTTGAATTTTCAATGTCAGTCATTGTTTTAATTGTTGGAAGGATGTCTAAGAAGATAAAAATGGAACCAATTGAGAATCAAGGATCTTATAGTCACCAATATTATCATGATGTTAATTCTAATAAATATATCTCAAACAATCATTGTCCCATTAGCATATCTAATGATAGTTGTCTTACATTTATTGATTGTTTTGAACCAAGTGATCTTCACGGCTCATCATTTCACTATTCATATGCTTGTCGGATAGTTGATGAACTTCAGCATGAGATGATGGTTATGTCAAGTTCTCATCATCTGAACAAGGCTTATGAGAGAGATCAAATCAAAATCTCCTCACAATATTCTATTTGTGATTCAAATGCATTAATTGAAATTTCATTTTCTCATGAGCATAAGGGTTTTCAAATTGATTGTTCTAAATATCAAGATCCAACCTTCAAATGGTTAGATAAATCTTACATCCCAAGCTTCGTCGCAAATAACAAGTTTTGATCTTTCTTGATGTTTGCAAAACTGAAAACATGAATGAATGTACTTCCGTGATCAACAGTCAAGGTTTGTATGATTGTCATTTCAACCAACAAAGTAAAGCTAAAAATTGGTTAAATCTAGTAAGTATGACATATCTTTTTGTTGATAAGTAGGACCTTTGATCCATTGTGCAAGTTCCTCAAGTTTTATTATTTTCTTTTGCACAATGCTTTATACTACTTTTAATTGCTTATATATTTGTGAATATAAGTGAGGAGTGGTTATAGTGGCTACATTGGAAATTTCATTATACTTAGCCCTGACCTTCTAGCTGGTTATGTTAGGAGTATGTTTAATTACATGTTAGTTTCACTTGCACACACATCCCTGCATTTTTCCTCTTCTCTAGTCATTTGCATTTGTTTCCTTGTTTTTTTTATCTTCCATGTTGCTTTTTAGTTAAGGTTTATTTGCACCTTTCCTTTTCTTTTTATTTATGTTATGTCTTGTATTTCTTTCGAATTTGCATGAAAATTCTCTCACTTGGCTCAAAAGAAAATGTGGCAAAACTTGAAAAGGGAAATTGTGACAATGAACAATACTTAGATTATCCATTATGCTCTTCTCTATCTTGGCTTTGCATATCTTTAAATTAAACGATGTCTGAATTGAAATATGATACATTCGAACAAAAAGCCTATATCTATTCTAGGATATTCATTCCTTGAATCGATTTGTAATTAAATGGTATTCTTCTTGTCGATCCAATCGAGTAGAATAAAGGAAGGGAGAAATCAATGGTGATCAAACCAATATGAGAGTTATATATAACCTACTCTAAAGGAAAAACCTCTTCTGCTCTCAATAAGTCAGGATCCTTCTACCACCTCATGAAATAATAAGTGTTGAATGTTGGGTTGTGTTATATTCTTTCCACGTAGTTAACAGGGGGTTTGAGGGGCACCCATTACCTCACTTTATGGGGTCCAGGGTAGCGCCCCGAAAAATTTTGGTTTCAGACCCTATGTTAGGTTGGGCGAACCCACCTATGGTTTTGTATATGATTTTTGCACATGTTTTTTGGACGCGATGGTTTTCACTCCATGGTATTGGACACGATGGTTTTTTGGTCCATTGTATTGGATGCTTCGACATACATAAATATGTATTATAACATTGAAAGGAACATAATGAAAAATCAAGTTGGTAGTCCCGATTTTGGGATCCAGGGGAAAATCTCTATGTATATGTGTTTTATGTGTTATGCTCTCACATTGTTTATTTTCTGTGTTCTAGAATTCATATGCAGGTAATTTCTCTATGGGGTTACAACCTACATTTGGTATCAGATTTGTTTTGGATTCAAGGGGATGCCTTTGTTGCTGAAGGGTTTTGCTCGGGCCTATGGTAAACCCTGTTCAGTGGGAGACCTACGAGATCGATTCTGGTGGTGAAAGAAGAGGGCGAGCAATAGAAAGATAGAGATCGAGAAATTTAATGGTTATATTTTTGAGCTGTGGAAACTCAAGATGGAGGATCTGTTAGTGGATAAAGATCAGCGGATCACGGTATATCAGGGTACTAAACCAACGGGAGTGTCTGATGAAGAATGGAAGAAGTTGGATAGGAAGGAAAAGAGCACAATATGATTGTGTATCTCAGATTCAGTATTGTTGAATGTATCAGGGGAAGCTACGGAAAAGGCTTTTTGGGATAAGTTAGGGACTTTGTACCAATCTAAGTCTTTGGTGAATAAATTGTTCCTACGGAAAAAGTTGTATAACCTGAGGATGAAAGATGGAGACTCAGTGACAGAGCATCTGAATGCATTTAATACTGTGGTAATTCAGTTAGCATCTATTGATATTAAAATTTTAGATGAAGATAAGTGCCTCAGTATGTTGTGTTCTCTACCAGATTCGTGGGATAATATCATTATTGCAATAGGTAGCAATGCAACTGCCTTGCATTTTGATGAAATATTCTCATCCTTACTGATGGAGGAGATGAGACGAAAAAATATGGAGAGCCAAAATGGTGATTCCTTGTCTGTACGAGGACAGACCCAGAACAGAAACAAAAATAAGTCATCGAGTGGGAGATCTAAATCTCTAGGAAAACCTCTAAAGGTGGTGTGCTGGAAATGTGAAAAGGAAGGGCACTATAAAAGGGACTGTAAATCTAAATCTCCTGATAAAGGAATGGGATCCAATGATGCTCCTTCTACAGAGGTGAAAACCACTTCAGATGAAGGTGGGGATGTGTACTTGGTTTCTTCAAGTACACATGTAGATCACGAGGCATGGTTGATTGACTCAGGTGCATCCTTTCACTTCACTCCCCATAGAGAGTGGTTCTGCGAGTATGAGAAATATGATGGTGGTGATATCTTCTTAGGGGATGATAAGAAAGCTAGTATCATTGGTCACGGAAAAGTAAAGTTGAAGTTGCAAGCTAGAAGGGTTAGAACACTTCCGGGTGTTTTGCATATTCCTACAATGGCCAAAAAATTGATTTCTGTAAGCAAGTTGGATGATGCAGGTGTAAAAATAGTGTTCGAGAAAGATACCTACAAGATGGTTCAGGGAGCACTAGTATTAATGCAGGGAGTTTGGATTGGAACTTTGTACAAGCTCCAAGGTAGCACTGTTATTGATTAGTGCAATATTTCCCTGGTTCCTGAAAGTGGAGTAGAAAATCTAGTGGTATCTAGAGAGAAGACCATGTTGTGGCATTAAAGGCTTGCACATATTGGAGAGAAGGGCCTTCGAATACTTCATGGTAAAGGTATGGTAGAAGGTATGAGTAATAGCT